>RJWH01006136.1:22179-60636 GCA_004363575.1 Solenodon paradoxus
CTTTTTGTTTTCTATTTCATTTATTTTTGTTCTGTATTATTTCTATGCTTGTATTTTCTTTGATTTTAATATGTTGTGTGTGTCGCCCACCCACCCTTATTTATTAAACTGGATGCTTAGTGCGTCTTATTTCTGGTCTTTTTAACATAAGCATTGCTGGTTATAAATTTCCATGTAAGCTTCACTCGTGCTGAACCTCACAATTTTTGCTAGGTAGTATTAGTTAATATTTAATTTTTAACATTTTCTGATTTCCGTTATGACTTTTTTGACCCCATGCGTTATTTAGAACTGTCTCCTAATATCCAGTCAAAGGTTATTTTCAGTTGTTACTTAGAATTGATTTTTATCATAATTGCATCGTGATTAGAGAATATACTCTGATTTTCGATCTTTTTTATATTTGTTGAGACTTACTTTATAACCCATTTTCATAAATGTTCTGCCTGCATGTGAAAATAAGGTGTTCTCTTCATCTGCTGAAATAATATGCTATATAACTCAGTAGGTTAAACTTGATAATTGCCTTCAATTATGTATGATCTTACTTGATTGTTCTTACTTGAAGGGTGGTTAAAGATATGCGGTGTACTATATTGTGTTGTAAGTCAATGTTACCTTAATTAAAAAGATATATATCTTCCATTCTAACTGGTGGATTTTTAGTTTCTTATTGTTATTTAGCTTTGCTTTATATATTTTTAATCTATGTGTTAGTTGCATAAAAGTTTAGAATCTTTTAATCTTCTTGGTGAATTGAAGCTTTTATCATGATGTGGTCAGAACAGAGAAGCCCCATCTGCTTTCCCTTCTCCTTTCTTCCCCAGTGACATGACTCTCCTTACACACCTGGCTGTGGAAATGACAGGTTACTGAATGGAAATTCAATGACATCTGTTGGAATTTTTAACCACATTGTTTACAATTCTATTTTCACCAAATATGGCATAATAAGACAGTCATAGAAGATTGGAGTAATTCTGAAAGTTGGTGTTTGGAAAACAGTGGTTAAGGCTTTCTGATCCAGTCTCCCTATAGAATTTTACTTCTACCAGTCATCACTACCTATTTCTTGTCCTTGCTGATAGTTTTCGTGTTTGCCTGTTTCGGTGCCAGCCCTTGTTTATCTGTCAGAGAAGCCACTCTAAATCAAATCTTAATAGTTTCAAAGCTGGAATGGATTTTTAAGAGAGACTTTTAACTGCCCCTTTCTACCCCAATATAGTTTAGAGATGAGGAAACTGAGTTAGGTACCTTAATTTTTTCAGAGTTATAACTTTTCGCAGAGTGGAGATTAGAAACCAAGCCTCCTGTCTAACTCCCTTGTCCTATATTCCTACTGTTTTGCATTTCAGGTTCTCATTATAGTCACACATCTAGTATCTGTTGAGTTACTGCAATGTTCTATCTGTATAAACAGCTGCAAAGTTTTTCTTTGGACTTTCTTTGGTGCAAAAGGACAGTATGACCTCAGTTGAAATGTGTTCCACCTAAGGTTTTGTTTGTGAAGTAAAAGCCTCAACTATAAATCTGTCAGCTTTTTTTCAGTTGAGCCACTCTTGTAGGTTGAGAAAAAACTGGTTCTCAAAGGGTCCAGAACTTCTTCAAATGCATATTTATTAATCTGTCCTGGCAGCAGACATTCATTTGTATTTCACCAAGTGTAATAAATTTGTTGGCTTCATCTCCTAGTAGTGATGCCGCCATATTGTTCTTAATAAATTGCTGTTTCTTCACTTATGCACACTGCCAGGATATTTTTCCTGGATGTTTCCATTCCTTTGGATTATGCCACTGCTTTGTGTCTGAACTGTTTGGAGGCAGACAGACTTATTAAGATAAGTAATATTGGTCTTTCAAGCAGGCCATTGAATTTATGAGTATGAAAAACATTTTCCACTGAGGATTTTTTTCAGAACTTATTGTCAAGTTGTAAACGCCATGTAAAGTCTTTGTGTTCATAACTTTGTATCATTGAAGACTCTAATAAATTCAGTTTTGATTTTAAAACCTCTGTCCTCACAACTATAGCATAAACATTTTATAAAATAGCCTTGGGTTTCTGTGGCTAATTCCGTGGTTTCGTCTCTTTCTTTTCTCTTTACCCTCCTACCCCACTGTGTACACTTTTAATGATCTCTCTCTTAGTCTCCCTTCCCCTCTAGAGTCACTATGTGTATTGACATTTACTGATGGAATGTACCACACATCTAAACAGTATAGGAGAAGATTATACTTTGAGGATTATTACTCAAATTGTTTAGCTGGTCCATGAGCCTTTTTCTTTCAGTACCTCAGATCTTCACTCTTTTCTCCAGTTCAATGTACTGTGTAGTTCAGGTTTTTGTGCTCTTAAAGCTTCTCAGAGGTGATGAAGACTGATATCAGTCATTATTAGACAATGTGTAGACGTTAACTAGGAAAAGTGGAAGGAGGGACATTCCAGTCTGAGGGACCCATATTAGGGTGATAAAACATGAAGTAGGATAAGGAATTTAGTTTCTTTGCTGGGGGTGATGGGCGATGAGAATTAGCAAGTGACCGGATCCTCATTGAGAGGTTTATGTATAACTCCAAAGAATTTAACTCTTTTTTAAATGGAAAGGTACAGGCAGGAGTGAAGGTGAGCAGGCAGGTAGGAAGAGAGGAGGAGGAGGAGGAGGAGAAGGAAGGGAAGGAGGAAGAAGAGGCATCTTTTATTTTATCTTTATTCAATTGTTCACACTGATTATTTCACCCCGGACCCGGGCCTGGAACCCAGGGGTATGTATCTTGACTACCCCAGGGGGGATTGACCTAACCACTGCTCCACCAGGGCTGAAAGAGTTTAGATTTTTATCCTTATGACGCTGGGAGCCTCTGACATATTTTTAGGCAGAGGAGTGATGTTAGAAATATTATTTAGGCTGTAGTTTATAAAATGAGTTGAAGGAAGTAACAATCTCAAGATTTATTAAGAGATTAGTTAGATGGTTGATAGAGTAATCCACACCAAAAGCGAAGTGTCTGAGCTAAGGGTTAATAGAGAAAAGAGAGAGGAGGAGGGATGTATTTGACAGTCATTTGAAGACTTCACTACTTGAATAGATAAAGGAGTGAGAAAGCGGGAAGGTATAAAGGGTAAAGGCAAGTATTCTAGTGGATAAGCTGCCATACTCAGTGCCAGAGAGTACAATGGGAGGATGAGAGGGGGAAAGCAAATCATGTAGATACAAAGAGGAGTTAAATTCTGGACATGTGTGCTATACAAGTTGTTTAGCAGGTGATTTTATATGTGTTTCGGGATCTTAGAGGTCTCAATAAACTAAAATAATTTCATATTATAAAAATAACAATAATTTAAAAATAAAATGAATGTTCTAGGGCACACTGTGTGGCTCAGGTGGCTGAGATGGCTAAGGTGTAGACCATGTACAGTCCAAAGACACAAGTGCAAGACCCAGGTCCAATGGAAAAATTAAATTCAATTTAAAAAAAGGAAAAAGAACAATGTATCTTTTTAAAAAATGAATGAATGTTCTGGCATGCCCTGGTGGAGCAGCTGTTGGGTCAGTTGCCTCAGAAAGAACACAGGCCACATACCCCTGGGTTCAAGTCCCAGGTCTAGGGGTCAACAACCAGTATGTGAACAACAAAATAAAAAAATTAAAAAAAATTTTTTCAGCAAAACAAGCCAAGGGAATGCATAAGATTGTTTGCCCAAGGAGGCTATATAAAGTGAGAAGAGCAGAAATACAAGACAGGGTTCAGTAAGATATCAACCTGGTAGAGAAAGGCATGTGCAAAAATAGAAGAACTATAAAATAGTATTTTAATATTTTTTCTTCACTTAATAATGAGGAAAACAAGAAGGAGTAGATTTAGGGATTTAGGAAGCAGAGGAAGAGTTGTACATGTGAGTATATACATATACATACATACATATATATATATATATATATATATAATCTACTGTTGGTTCTTTTTCTCTGCAGAATCCTGAAAATACAGGGAGAAACAGTTTTGCTGTATATTATTTGAGTCTTTGATTTTCCATGTCTACTTCCATGTTTCTTCTTGGTTTGATGGGACACAACTGATGAGAGATATAGTCCAACGAAAGTGCTGAGAGCTTGCTGTGTGTTCAGCAAAGCGCACTGCTAGCTGCTGTGCTGGCTCCCAGACAGGATGCTAGGCTTCTCTTCTTAAGGTGTTTAAGACTAGAAATGACCAAATACCTGTGCGATATGGCGGATTGTGATCAATTCTGTAAGAGACAGCTAAGCAGCGTGCACTAGAAATCCACAAGGAGCGATGACTCGCTCTTGGGTAATTGGGGAAGTTTTGGGTCTTTCAGGGTTGGTGGAGTTTAAGTGACTGCCTTGTGGTGGAAGAAGTAGGGGTGTAAATGCATATGCCAGGAAGATGGAACATGATGAACAAAGGTCGGGGACGAAGGATGTGGGGGACACATTGGGAATTTAAAAAAAGTTACCTATTATGTGCCCATGTTTTGCAAGGAATACTCTCTAGGGGAGCCAGCTTCAATATTACATGCATCCTAGAACAAGAGAGCCTGCCGTGTCGTCTTAGCAGCTGTGGATGGGAATGAATGCAGATGTGTGAAGATATTAGCATATATGTTCTCTGTATGTTTGCTTGTTTTCCAGATTTCTTCTTTTAGGGACTCCACATTTTTATCTAATCTGATCTGTTCTACTATCTGGAACTAGTTTAATTTTACCTCAGGGTTTATTATCACTCAGTGAACAGGAAGACAATAAGCTTGGGTATGACAATCCCTATTTCACAATTGTGTTCTGGCCTTATCATCCAGTGACGATGGGTCTTGCAACTTCCTGGGAATATTGCCAGTGGAGCTCTTATTCTTTGCTAGGAGGTATTTTGTATTAAGCAAATGAGATGAGATATAAGAAAGTGCTTCATATATTGAACAGGCATTATTTTACACCCCCCCCCCTAGAAACAGTGGACGCCATCTTAGTGTCATATTGCAGTTTTGAAGCATGCTTTCTGCAATCAAATATTGGTATAGTAGCTTTTGTTTTAAAGTTGCTTTTATTTTCATGACTGACCATTTTTGAACCTCATTCCAAGGATTTAATTAGCAGAGGCTGCATACATTTGCTGTCATCTATAATAATGCTGCAACATATTCTTTTGTAATGCTTTCCTAAGACCCTGGGTCTTGAACCAGGTCCTTGGATTTTACATGTCCAGTGCCTTAGCCATTGGGCTACAGGGGTGTGCCATAGAATCTTATTTCATAATCCCTAAATCTGGGACCAATTTATAATCCAAATCCCATGGATTTAATTTTTAGGTAGTTTTAGTTGTGTTTATTGAGATATAATTTAGGTGTAGGAAAAATGAACCCTTTTTAGTGTACAGCTCTGATTTTGACAAACTTTAATAATCATGTAATCAGCACCACAATGAAGTTACAGAACAGCTCTATCACCACCCAAATTCATCTGATATGTGGTCAGCCGATTCCCTCATTCCTGGCCTCTGGCAAGTATTGATCTATTTTTTTTTTTTTTGTTCCTATAGAGTTGCCTTTTCCAGAATGTCATATAAATGGAATCATACGGTAGTTAGTCTTGTGTCTGCTTCCACCTACTTAGCATAATCCTTCCAGATTCGTCAGACTTGTTGCATGCACTAATAGTACCAGTGTTGGAGAAGGGGGTGATTCCCTCTTCCTTCCTTTAGGCTGGCAGTCAAATTAACATTGGACAGATTGACGAGGGAAAAAGTAATAATTACATAGCATTCTGAAGAGGGTTAGACAAAATAAGTCCATTTTGGACTTAGAAGAAGGGACTAGGAATTTAGGATTTCAAAGGGAAGGAAGGCAATTTTCAGAAAGATGACAAAGATCGCATGTTTGGAAAGTAAAGGTTTGCTGGACTATGCGGAAAACAGTGGAACAAAGATGAATTTTAATGAACAAATAAACCAGATTCCTTCCTGTCTGCCACAGTTTGGTGTTTTTGTTATCTATAAGATGACAGCTTCTTTGCAGAGCAGGTCTTCTTTCTAAATTCTTTGTAGACAGTGGAGGGTAAGGTCATGACCTTTTCTTGAATCTTGAGGCCTTAATTGATTTCAGCTCTAAATAATCTGCATGCCAAAGTGTTGCATCTTGGGAGGCCCGCCTTGCATACCAGCAGTACTTTGTTACTTTATTGATGAGTAATAATTTTTGTTATGGCTACACCTCTATTTGCTTATCTATTCATCAGTGAGGAGCACTTGGACTCATTTCCAATTGGCGTGATGATAAATAAAGCTGCTATAAACATTTTGTTGACAGATTTTTGTGTGAACCTAGGTTTTCATTTCTCTAGAGTAAGTATCTGGGAGTAGGATTGATGGATCATATGATTATTGTAAGTTTGCTTTATAAGAAAATGCCAAGCTATGTTCCAGGTGGGTGTAATATTTTGAGCGTCTCGGTATTTTGACATTCTAATAGACATATAGTGATAACTCATTGTGTTTCTTTTTCTAAGTGAGTCTTACTGTATGTAAGGTGTTCCCTGCCAGTACCTTGGTATATTGAATTTATGTTGGTTTGTTTTTGCCTTTTAAATTTTAGTCATGATAGTACTTATGAAATACCATTTCATTGTATTTTTAAAATGACTGATTATTATTGTATGTAAGTTATACCCCCAAAATTGATCATTTAAAAAATACCAGCATCAAATTAAGAGAGAACAAAGTAACATTAAAGTGACTAAAGATGAATTTCTAAAGTAAAAAAAAAGAATTCATAAAATTAAAAAGACACGCATAAATAGGGCAAGTGATTGAAACAGTAAATTCACAGAAAAAGAAATGTAAATAACCATAATCCATAAGAGAAATCAACCTTACTAGTATACAGAGAAAAGAGAACACTTTACACTGTTCCTGGTAGTGTAAATTTACAAAACCCCCATGGAAATCAGTATATAGAGATTCCTCAAAAAATTGAGAATGTAAATCCCATACAATCCCATTGTCCCACCTCTGGATATTTACCCAAAAGACACAAAATTACTAATACTGATTTGCAGAGATATTTGCACCCCCATGTTTATTGCATCATTATTAACAGAAGCCATTAATTATTAACAGTAGTCATTTGTGACAACGTGGATGGAACTAGAGGAGATTACGCTGAGTGAAAAAAGTCGGAAGGAGAAAGACAAATACCAGCTCATCTCATAAATGGAACAGAAAGAAAGCAAAGGAACAGGCTAAATAAAAACCAACCCTTGACCATTAACAATAGAACTGTGGGGAAAGCGGGTGGGTGGTGGGTGAGCTGGAGACAAGTGATGGAGGGTCCAGTGATTAGTGGTGGAGGACTTTTGGTAATTTGGTGATGGGCAAGGTGTGTTGTCATATATTTGATGAACAGACAATCTGCACATAGGAGTTTATATCATTTTGTAAATCAAAGTTACCTCAAACATATTAAATAAAAAGAAAGAACGAATCAGCCTCACTGGTGAGATGTAACGAAATACAAGAAAACTTAAAAAAAAATTAATATCAGGCAAATCCAGGGGTGGGCAGATAGTTAAGCTAATTTGTTCTTTCTGGGAATGCCAATTAAAAGGCCCTTAGAACAATTTGTCAGTATCTATATAAAAAGTTGCAGAAACACCCCTGAGGCTAAGGTGGCTAAGCTACAGGCCATGTAAAACCTATGGACTGGATTCAAGATCTGGGGCAGGGGGTTAAACAAACAAATAAATATCCTTCATTACAGTGATTCTGGAAGACCCAATAGAAAGTCTTCCATGTGTGTGCAAAAAGGTATTAATAAAACTGTATAATGTGGAACTATTGGAAATTCTCTAAGTGTACATCAATGGGGAGAATGGATAAAGAAATACGGTGGTAATTTGCATATGCCTAATTGGTAATGATTTTGAGCATCTTTTCATGTGCTTGTTGGTTGTTCTTATATCTTTGCTTATATATCAGTTGAGATCTTTTGCTCATTAAAATGGATTGTCTTTATTGTTAAATTGTTCTTTTTTGATTGTTGATGCGAATTTTTATCAGTTATGTGGTTTGCATAAGTGCGGGTTCCCCATTACTCAGATACATGACAACACATCCTGCCCACCACCAAACTACTGAAAATTCTTCATTTTCAAGTTCAAGTCCATTGTCCCCCCCACCCCATTCCCTGTTGGTGACCTCAGTTCTATTGCTAATGTCCAAGAGTTGTTTTTTTTGTTTAGTCTGTTCCTTTCTTTATATTCCACAAATGCATGAGATCATCTGGTATTTGTCTTTCTCCTTCTGACTTATTTTCACTTGGCATAGTCCCCTCTAGTTCCATCCATGTTGATTCAAATGACAGGGTTTCATCTTTTCTAAGGGCCGTGTAGTGTTCCACTGTGTTTATATACTACATCTTCTTTAGTCATTCATCTGATGATGGGCAATTCAGAATAATTTTTATTTTCAAGGAATTTTACATTTTGTGGTTTTTATTTAGTTCTATGGTCTCTTTTGAGTTAACTGAAAGTTTTATTTCCTAGGAATGATTTCACTTGTTTTAATTCAAGAATAAGTATGCTAAGAAAGTATAATAATAGGAGCTATTGTCTCTATTTGGTATTTTGGAAGCACAGCTTTGTCAGGGATTTCTACAGTCTTTTCACCATGACCACCAGTAAGAACTATACTGAACTTCCTGAGCTAGTTACTCAAAAATGTGTACCTCAAACAAGTATTCATGAAAGGCTGCTTATCCTTAATATCAATATTTATTCTTAAGACTTTTTTTCTTGTAGTACTGTTTCATTAAAAGATAAAATCTTATCCTGACCCGCTCATCAATTTCATGACCCATTAATCATGGGTCCGGATCATTTGAAAAGCAGACTGGATTCACTGCCTTAGCTGGAACTCAACTGTCTCCACCACCACTCCTAAACATTACTTGTTATCCTTTTCTTTCTGCTAAGTAATAATCCTACTCAGTTTTATTTCTAAACACAATTTAATTTTTGTTGTAACTTAAAAAGGTTTAGTTAATACTGCCATCCATGTTATCAGAAAATAATAGTGAGAGGACCAATAGAATTTACTGTAAAACTGGAGATTTTTCTCTTTTCATTGTCATAAAATTTTAGTATCTGTTAAAATAGTGGTGTTCAGCCCTTGAGGAAGTATAACCCTTTGGTACTTATGTTTCATTATCTATCCCTGTCGTAGTCAAGTTTCTTTTACTTCTAAGTAACAGAAGCACAGTTAGCATTGGCCTAAAGGATATGTATGGGGAAAGGAGCAAGAGTACATATTTGGCAAGACTCAGTAACCTTAGCAATATCCTCATATTCTGGTAGCATTTGTGTTTTGGGCTTTATTACTTCATCTTTGCTTCTTTCTATGTGAGTCCTTCATCTTTCTCTCTTTAAAGACTGGCTTTCTCCAATTCTCTGTGCACATGGCTCTCCTAAGGCCCTAAGTTCACTACCAGATAGACTGGAATTGCTCTGTTTCCATTCCCAAGAGAGAAAGTGTAATTTGTTTAGTTTAAGACAGGTTCCATCTGGTCCAATCAGCTTTACCCAAGGGATGTGCAATCAGAAAATACAACCCTTGTCTATCTCTGTGCATGGAAGAGGTTGAGAAGTGTGTTGGGTCTACACAGGCTCAGAAATTGCTGGTTGGCATACATTTATCTTAATGGTTTTCAGAATATAAAAGTTCATAAAACAGCTTTGTAGAATATTAAAAAAACAAAGCTAAAGTAAGGGATTGCAAATTCAGAAGAAGTCACAGTGTCACTCAAGAATGACTTTTTTATTTCCTTCATTTTAAAAATAGACTTACATAACATAAAGACATTTAGTTGGATATATTGGTCACAGAATGCTTTTTATTTTAAAAGGTGGCAATCATTCACATGCAGAATCTTATGGATCTAATAATTGAGGTGAGGGAGTTGGAGGTTAAAGAAAATAAATATTTAAAATATTAGCATAGATTACAAATTTGAATCTCATTAATTTTTTCCTCATGGTTTGAAAGCACTTTACTTATTTACATTTATTTTTATTGTAGTAATTATTCTACACATTAAAATAATTTCCTATGTATAGGTTCCCCATTTCTTAGATATATTTCAACACACCCTATCCTCCACCAAATCACCAAGTGTTCTTCCCCATTGTCCAGCAGACTCCACTACCATTTGTCCCTGCCCACCCCATTCCCTTTTGGTCACCTCAGTTCTGTTGCAAATGTTTTAGGGTTAGCTATGTTTCATCTGTTCCTTTGTTTTGTCTATTCACATTCCACCTATGAGTGAGGTCATCTGGTATCTTTCTTCTTTTGACTTGTTTCACTTAGCATCATCCTCTCTAGTTCCATCCATGTTGATTCAAATGACAGAATTTCATCTCTTCTAAGGGCTGTGTTGTATTCCACGGTGTATATGTACCACATCTTCTTTATCCATTTATCTAATGTTGGGCACTTAGGTAATTTCCAGTTCTTAGCTATTGTGAAAGCATTTTATTTAAAGCGTTTTCATTTAGATATATTCAAACTCAAAGTTATCAAATAGAAAAAGGAAGCTAGGGGACTAAGATTTATTATGTTTTCTGCTTTGTTAGACACTTGGCATTATGTTATTCCATTCAGGCCTTACAACCACCTGTTGAGAAGTAGGCATTATTATTGCATGGCCCATGAAGAAATGAAAACCCAGGGAAACACTTAGAAAATATGTGGCTGTGCTCGAGTTTAAACTCAGGTCTGCATGATTTGCATGTCTCTTCTCTCCCTTACTCTACTATTCAGGAATATGAAAAGTTTATTTACAAAACTTTTCTAGAGGATGCTGTAATTAGAACTATATCATAGAAGCAACCCAGTTCTGGTTTTCTTGTCTCTAAGCTTAAAACTCAATCTCCGTGTCAAACATATAGCAACCATTTCTCCAGTATCTAGAATGAAGAGAGAGACACATCAGTTATGTATTGTTAGTCACTTCAATACCTGGATTTTTCAGAGGTCATGAAAATGATAAATTAATATTATAAAATAGCCATAGCTTCTTCAGTTTGGGAAAAAAAGATGTTTTTTAACCTTATATACTGAAGATTAATGCATGTTAAATTGGGATGGGGCAGGGTGGGGAATGGACCTTTTTTTCCTCAGTCTGAATAAACTGGAAGAGGAAAGCAAAGACTAGCTAAGAAGTATAAGGCAGCATTTTAAGTTTTCCATTTTTAATGTGAAAGATAATAAGAAATGCTTCAGAAATTTCAGAAGATATGTATAACACAAAAACTTTGTTTTAGTTAGGTGAAAAAATAAATTGTTGATGATGAGCACTTGACAGAGGCAAAGCAATCCTTCAAATACTCATGACTTACCTGTGAATTAATGATAATTGTTAATATTAATTTATCAACCTAAATGGTTTTGGCAAATAAAATTAAAATGAATAATCATTTGGTTAATTGTAACCTCTGACTTAGTGTGAAAAAAATCTTAAAGCATGTCTAGGGTGTAGTTCCTAAAATTAATTTTTGTCTTTGGATGGTGAAGAATATGTATTAAGGTTCTAGAAAAACTAAAAAAGTGCTCTCTTGGTAGGTCATCTGATCAAATGTGGGCTTTCTGGCATCTCACTTGAGATCAATTGATATAAATCAAATCAAGTCCAATGCTTTATTTATTAATAATTAACAATGGCCTTTTACAATAGAAGGACTGGTGATGGGGATGACCTTGACACTCTAGAATTTATATTGCTACTCTCCTTCAGGGCTTAAAAAAAGGAGTCAAAATGGCTGTTTTAGTTCTTTAATTGTTTGGTTGTTCTTTTAAAAGCTATCTTTTCTAGTTAAGGGACAAACTAATATACCATGACATGCTCTAAGCATCAAACATCAGAGTCTTAACCAAACTGCTTTTCAGCGTTTCTGTTCTAAAAGTACCTAATTAAAAGTTACTTGGAGTTACTGTCACAATTGTTGGCCCAGGCTTAAAGAAAATGAAGCTCAGTTAGAGTTAATGGGTTGAAGCAATTGTCCTCTGCAGTTCTCTTCAGCACAGCTAATGTTTTTCTCATTGGTATGCCTAGAGCAAGAAGGGTAGCTTATTAATAACAGAATTTTTTTCTTCTGAAGCTAAACCCTCCATATAATGGTTTCTCAACCTTTCATTCTTCATGACTTCTTTATCCACCTTTCTTGCCTATGAAGTTCAGCACACAGTTGAGGTACACCTAAGCTTTACTCTAGCGGTAAGCAAGTTGTGTGGGGATTAGATCCACAATTCCTTAAAGAATTGATGTATTATCAAATTCAGCTCCCTGCTACTCGCTTCAGGATTGAAATTCTAACTAATCACTCTTCATAGTCATTGATCAACCTTGATGTTATGACTGCTGCTACATTGAATCTAAGAGCATCACCAGAAGTCGATTTTGCATATTTATACTCATTTGTCGGGCTTATAAACCACTTCTCTACTCTTTCATTTTTTTGCTTCCAATTTCTGGGCTACTGTTTCATAGTTGTATTTGCTGAGCTATCAGACTATCAGTAACATGGATCATTTTCCTTTTCCTCAGGGTCAGTTTCTCAGTTCTCTAGTTCAGGTATTTACAAATCACTGTACATGGTTCTCAACCCTCTTTGACCCCTACTTTCCCTTTTAAATTAATACTGTGTGACTTTATTTAACCAGAAAGGGAGCTCATAGATAATAAAGGTATAATACCATGATTATAAAATTGACTGAGTGTAATTTATAATATCATAGGATATATTTGAGGATGTAACCATAAGAGCACAGTTGTATTAGAAGACAGAGTGAAGTAATCAATACTTTAACCTACTTCTGAACAGTAAATCTGAGTTTGTGAGAAGTAACAAGATAATTCTGTATAAGAAGCCCAGGAAAATAAAAAAAAAAATCAGTGATGCATGTAGACTGTACAGTAAAAATGTTAGAATAAATAATAACCAACCAGACTTGTTTATAGATGGTAAGAGAAAGAAGGAAATACGTGGAATAGAGAAAACATGTCAGGACAAATTATAGACTGTGAAAATGAAGAAAGCGAGGAAGTATGATATTCTCACAAAACCAGGTAAGTCTAGTGACAAAATAGTTCCCTGATGTGGAACAGGTTTCTGAGTAGGTATTACGGAAAGCATAACCTGTGTTTTTAAATACTGCCTCCCGCAGGCATATTTTAGGTTCCCAACACTTCAAAATACCCAAAAGAACACATATCCTTCTCTAGGTGGTGAGCAACAGATTGGTTTAAAAAGAGAAATAATAAAACTAAAAACTGTGCAGAAGTTGGGCAGTAGATATCTCTCCACAGAGAAGATTGAAAAACAAAGTTAACCCCCAAACACTTTCAATATAGTCTTTCACAGAGAGGTGTTTTAGTATAAAAAAATTAAAAAATACATAGTATCACAATAATATGAAATATTAAAAGGTTAGTTTTATTGAGTTCCATGTTGTTAATTTGTCTACGAATTTAATGTTTGCAAATGTTAAGAGACTTATATCTGCTGTATATTTTTATGGAAGTTTCATTGATTTTATAGTACTATTACTTTCATACTAAAACCCTTCCCAACAATTAGGTAGCAAAAATTCTCTAATATGTGCAGTGTGGCATGAATACATTGTTTAATTTTGAGATAATGTCTTTCTTTGATTTAAGATTCTGTCTCCATATAGACTTTGAACTAAATGATTGGACTTTTCTCTTAATTATTTTTTAAATAAAAAATGCCTAGTATTAGTATACGTAAGAGTGCTTCTGATATGTTTGTGTTGGATTTAGCCTGGCAGAACATTTATTCCTCTTTTCTGGGATATAGGGCAGTTTTTTGTGTGGAACTCTGGCCATAACTCTGGCCTCTGCTTGCCAAATGCAAGTGGTTGCCACCAGTAAGTGAGTTGCAGAAGTGCCCTGACATGTTTTCAAAATGCTTCCTGGAGAGTGGTAATCTCATTGCCTCTACCTTGCTATAAGTATATGTCTCTGTTTCTCAGAACAACCTTCATAAATGTCATTTATGATTTTAACATATTGAATATCCTCTCCCATGTTTTGTTAGAAAAGAGGATCTATTGTGGGCTAAATTGTTTTCCTCCTAAATTCAGATGTTGAAGTTCTAATCCCCCAGTATCTCAGAATGTAACTGTATTTAGAATAAGGGTGGACCCTCATCCAAGATGACTGATGTCTTTATAAGAAGAGAAGAGTAGGACACAGAGGGGAGATTATATGAAGACAGAGGGTAGAGGATGGCTAAAGGGGAAACCAGCCCTACTGATACCTTGATCTTGGACTTCTTGCCTTTAGAACTGAGACAATAAATTTCTGTCATTTAAGCCACCCAATCTGGTACCTTACTAAGGCATTCTCAGCAAACTAATACAATGGCTGACTGATGTCTTTTAAAGTGTGCAATCTCTGTGTTAGTATACTACTGATACCAGTGTAATTTACTGATTACGATCCAGATTTTTGAGTTAGAATCCCAGATCATCCATCCACTTGGTAGTTGTGACTTTGTGCATGTTAATTAACCTTGGGATTCTGAAGTCTCTGCTTCTTTATTTGTACATTGAGGATAATAATACCTTCCTCACTGGGTTGTTGTGAGGATTAGATACAATAACTGATGTAAAGTGCTTGGCACACAGAAGACTTCTATAAATATTTGTTCCCTTTTTATCACCTCCACTTTTAGGTGTGTTTTTCATTTTCAAAAAAGGATGTAAGTTATGCTTAGGTAAGGAGGCTTTATTATGGTAATATCAGGATGCCAGATTGGTGGATGGGGGAGTGGTTTGGGGTAGTTGGGTCTTTTCAATATTTTTATAGTCAATAATGTATATACAATGCTTTGTAGTTTACATAGACCCTCGCATTCAGTTATACATGATACATAGGGGTTAACCCTAATTGTGCCTCAGGAGATATTATCTTAGCCTTTGTTTTTCTTGTCTAACTTATTTTAAGACACAGGGGACCTGTCCTTGGGGAATCCTTTGGATTAAATCTCTCTCTGTGTTCCATAGCACCATAACAGACATGTCTTTAGTCATAAGCATTTGTGTGCTCTATTTTAGTGGTCGGTTTTCCCCATGAGATTTTGAGTTCTTTGAAGGCGGTAACTTTTCCTTATTCATTACGGATCTTGGTATCTCTAATGCCCCACATAGTGCCTGGTTCTTTGTAGGTGTGCTAAAAATTGCGTATCACTAACATTTTTTGAGTGATGCTAAGTGCTGGGTATTTTTCTGTTCATTTTCCACATCAGAATTAAGTACTCAGCATTACATAATTCAGTGGTAGAGCAAGAATTTGAGCTCAGTATAGCTATCTGAAGAGTCCGTGTTCTTAACCATAATACATTAATGCCTCTTCCCTGAGAATGGAAGCGTTATTATCTGGATAATGTAGAGGAGTGTTGCCCAAAGGGAATTTGGAGCACTTTATAGGGAGGATCAGGAGACAGAAATAAATTGGTGGTTGTGTGTGTGTGACCTGCAGCTTTGAAAAGGAAGCTTTTTGCCAATGTGCGCTTTTTTCTTTATTATTTCTACTACTAATAGTGAAGGCACAGATAATCAACTGTCTCTGGAAAGCATTTTCTTCATTGACAAATATACTTGTGATATGATGTGGAGTGAAGTTTCCTTCTCTAAGCTCCTAAAATCCTTTAATGCACATGTTATCATTGTCTCCCTACTCTGTTATACATTATAATGTTTGTAATTTTATAATACAAGGTTGAGATAGTTAATCTAGCTTTAGGGAATTTGCTATATTTTTAGTAAAAATAAGATGAATAAAAGTAAAGATGCTGTTCATAACAGTTAAACCTCAGATGTCTTCATTCCTTGGGAAATAAACATTCTACAGCTTTTCTTAAGTAACAGTTTAACCTTTTCACACCAATGTATTTTTCATTTAAAATACTTGGGTGAAATCTGTTTCTTGCTGGCTCATGGCCATCTTTACAGTTATTATTATAGAGTCTTAGAGATGCCCTTAGGATCTGTTGAGACTTGTGGGACTCTTAGCTTCTACAATATATGACCCAGATTTGTTGTGTTCTTACCTTCCTTGAACTTGTTTTGATGAATTTCTTTTCTCTCTTCTTATCAGATATCAGGCACTGCCATTGTCAGTGTGCCTTCCTATAGCTCCCTCCTTAGTTCCTTCCAGTTTCTTGCAGGCTTAAAACCAG
The DNA here is from genome assembly GCA_004363575.1 of Solenodon paradoxus. NCBI lineage: Eukaryota > Metazoa > Chordata > Mammalia > Eulipotyphla > Solenodontidae > Solenodon > Solenodon paradoxus. The sequence goes on from RJWH01006136.1 coordinate 38,445, forward strand.
TTTTCCAGGCTTATTAAGAATTAGACTTCACGGACTAATGGGTGTGTTAGATATTAATATGAATGTGCATTTGTGCTTGAACTTTGTGACAACTCTTTTTGTCTCTGAGACCTTTTATTTACTTATTGCTTTGCTGCAGTTTGAATAGATGAAGTTTCTGGAAAATTGGTTCATCTAGACATTCTGTTATAAAATGTAAATTTTTATCTTATGTGTTAAAAAAGAGGATTACTTAACTTAATATTCAGAAGTTCAGGTAATTTTCCAGTAGATTATTTGAATGCCTTTTCGTAGTTGGATATTTTTGGAAAATAAAATTCTTTCTGCTTTGCTTTGAAAGAATGGTGCCCTAATTTATCTTGTTGAAAAGGGGAAGAAAAGTCAACAAATACTTTCCATGGTTGTTTGGTGACTAGCATTCATAGGCCTCTTTTAAGTACGTAACTGAGTTAAAGTTCTTGACCCAGAAGCGATTCTGGGGTTATATTCCTGGCTTCATTACTTATAGATGTTATGACATCAGACCAATTAATCTAACTCTCTGGATCTCAGGGTCCTCAATGGTGAATTTCAGTTAACTATGCCTACCTTCAACAGTAGTGAGAATTACTGAAAGTGTGCACATGAGTTGCCGAGGACTGTGGTTGGCACTTAGTTTTTTATCAAATGTCCTGTATCATGATGTCTATTTAGTGGCTGTAGATAATTATTAAATGAGGGAATAATATCTTCTATACCACTTTAAATTATATACCCCATTTCTTTTGCATTACCTCATTTTATTTTCATGGTTTACAATAAATAGTACTGTTACAGAATCTTGCTGCTGCTGCAATCAGTGCTATTCTTGTTTGTTAGCTGAGCAAATGGACAACATACAAATAAGTAGGATAGAAATTATTACCTGTTTTACAGATGAGATTACTGAAGCTTAGAAGGGTAACTGGCACATGAGAAATTTGTTGCTTGAGAACTATAACCTAGGTTTGCTGTTTTGGAAGCATTGTATGTAGATTAATTATTTGACGTGTCTTCCAATGAAAAAGAGATATAAATGAACCTAGCAAAGTCAACATTTAGATGTGTTTGTATGCATTGGAGGTAGATACAATGTCTTATGGAGAACATAAAGATTCTAGGAAGAAGGGTAATACTAGCATTTTTCCTTAATCCCTGATTAAGCATTGTGCATTTTTTCCTCAAGGATATTTTTGGACATTATCTTTTGGAATTTGATGAGAGAATTGCTTTTCCTAAGAGTCATCACTTTGGTTCATGGCACCACCATCCATCCATCACCCACCCAAGATATGAAGATTTTAGTGATATTTATCCATCCCGTTAGTTAAATTTGTTCCTTCCTCTCTGTCCGCATTGCCACAATTTTGTTTTGAGAGCTCCCTATCATTTTAGATTATGATGGTCTGCAAACTGTTCTCCTTGCCATCACTCTCTACACATTCCCATTTGTCTTTAACACTACCCTTGGGGTTGCACAGTTTCACTAGCCTGTTTTTTTTCATTGTCTTCACTGGTTTTCACATTTTTGCATTTAAGCTTATTATGGGCAATTTATCTGGAGGGAGAAGTCACATAGAAAAGGCAAGGTGAGTGCTTTATTTATTTATAGGTTTACAAAATAATACGCTAGCTCTTTTGTACCTTCCAAAGATGATTGGTGATAATTTTTTGCATTATTATGAACTCCCTGCAGCTATTACCATTAGTGATGTTCAAAGCAATTCCAAATTTAATCAGTGGAAGCTTATTTATCCTGGTTTCAGAGTCCTCTTAATCTGTCTTTGTTGATTTCCTTCCCTTTTACTATGATAAGATATTCCAGGTTCCTCTTGTTCATTTTCTGTGCAAGATGCCATAATCAGCCACTTTGAAAAGGAATCCTTCATTGATGTTAGATTTGTCTTTGGGAACTTCATTCCGACATAAAGGAAATAAAAGCTAAAATAAACAAATGGGGCTACATAAAAGTAAAAACATTTTTTCATAACAAAAGAAACTATCACTAAAACAAAAAAGACATTCTATCAAACAGGAGAAGATATTTGCATATCATACATCCAACAAGGGGTAAGTGTCCCAAAATGAAAGAACTCGTAAGACTCAACAACCGAAAACCAAACAAATCAATTAAAAAGTGGGCAGTGTCTAAATAGCACACATCTCAAAAAAAAGAATACAACCACTCCTCCCCCCTCCCCAAAAAATAACTAAAAGAAAAAGAATGTTAAAAAAGCCAGACACAATAAAGAGATATGTATGACCAACAGGCACATGAAAAGACGTTGATTATCACTTATTAGGGAGATGCAAGTTAAAACAGCCGTGAGATATTATCTCACACCTGTGAGAATGGCTATTAACCAAAGATAAGAAACAAGTGTTGGTGGGGATGTGGCGAGAAGGGAACCCTTGTACACTGTTGGGAGTGCAAATTGTTGCAACCGTTGTGTTGTGGAAAGCTGTATGGAGATTTCTCAAAAAATTAAAACTGGAAACTTTATACAACCCTTTTATCTCACTTCAAAAATATTTACTGGAAGAGGGCACTGATTTTGCAGGCATATATATATATGTGTATACATATATACATATATATATAAATATGAGAGAGAGATAGCTGTAGGTAGATATCCCCAATGGTCATTGCAATATTATTATATGTCAAGAATTGAAAACAGCCTACATGCCATTGACAGATAATTAGATAAAGATGAGATATGATGCAGTTATAAAGAAAACTAAATTAAATTAAAAGCAAAAGCTTGGTATGTTTATACAATGGAATACTACTCAGCTGTTAAAAAAGATGAATCCTGCCATTTGCAGCAACATGAATAAATGAACGTAGATGGTTATTATACTTTGTGAAATAAGTGAGGCAAAGACAAACATCATATGATAGCACTCCTATTGGTACATAAAAAAGTAAACAAACTGAATAAAACAAAAATAAGCTTTCAAACTGTATAACAAAGATCGTTTCTTCAACATTATTGTCCAAGTAGATGATCAAATGGCTAATGAACAAATACAGAGCATTTGAGAAATGTCATTTTTTGCTATGTGCTTTAAAAGTTTCCCTTGCATTTGTGAAATCTTAGATTAAAAGTTTTTTTTTTTTTTTACTTAAAAAAAGGAGTCCTTGTTCTCATTTTAGGAGGGAAGTGTTATTTAGATATCATAATATAATTGCTATTGGGTTGTTCATTGTTTTAAAACCTTTCCCTTGTACATAGCTAGATTTTTCCTTTAAAATATACTATCTCATGAGTTCTTTTTTTTTTTTTTTCCTAAATGAAAGGTACAGGCAGGAATGAAGGAAAGTAGGCAGGCAGGAAGAAAGAGAGAGGAGGAAGAAGCACTTTAATTTTACTTCCATTTAGTTGTTCACATTGGTTGTTCCACTCCGCCCCCCAATCTGGGACTGGAACCCTGGGCATTTGGCCTGCATCCTTTGGAGGTGATTGACTTAACCACTTAACTGCTCCTCCACCAGGGCATGCCTCATAAGTTCTGTTGATAAAGACAATTCAGATTGAAGGATACAGTGATTTTACTTAACCTTATCGATTTTACATCTGTATTTATTTTCAACAAAACTGTAGAGCCTGCAACACTACCTAATTATCATTCTGTTTGTCCCACTATAGGTTGTAACAGCCTCAGAATAACAATACTACTATACCGTCAACAAAGTGATTACTGGAAAGCAAAGTGCAACCTGGGTGTGTGTGTATGTGCGTGTGTGTAACTGTATTTGCACTCATATGCAGATCTTTTCGTTTTTAAGGTATATCCTGCTAGACATAAATTACAGTTAAATGTTTTTAAAATCATTTGAAATATAATTCCTTTCCAGGCTGTCATACTGCCAACAGGATATACAAGTCAGGCAGCTTGTTTTTCTTTTGATTTTTAACTATTTTGTAGATTTATACCATTCAGAAGTCAAATGTATATAAGAAGACATATTCAAAGAAATCAAACTATGACCTTTATCTCTTTCTCATAGAGGTATCCCTCCCTCGCTCCTTCTTGGATAAAAAATAGCATATTGCACACACTATGAGCTTTTTTTTTCCCTTGAAGACTGTATTCTAGAGAGAACTCTACAGCAGTAAAGGAGATGTTCCTCATTCTGTTCTACAGCTGTTTAGTACTCTGTAGTGTGCATGTATTGTAGTTCATTTAACCAGTCCCCTGCGCATAGATTCTTGGATTGATATTCTGCTTTTTTTGTAAGTAACACTGAATGACATCCTGTGTGGTTTGAGCATAAAATACTGGGTACTGAGTTAGTGCCTATTTGGCCATTTCATGGTGATGTAGGTTATTGTGCTAGCCAATGATTTGCTCAAGATGTTTATTTAATCCCCGCCTTTCTTGTTAACCATAGCTTACAACTCTCTGCTCCAACGACGTTCCTTGAAGATTGCTTTGGTTTAACATCCAGGAATCTAAAACTGTCATGAAGTTAATTAAACACAGCATATCACATGGCCCCTCAGATTTCTCCTGTGCATATATATTATAAAAAGGAAAAAATAGCTCACCCCTCTTTTTCCCACTAACTACCTTGTTTTTCTCATAATTTCTAGTGACTTGGGTCAAAACTTTTTGAAGTAAAGCATTTTGAAGCAAATTGTTTTTTGTGCTTGATAAAACAGAGTATTAAACATACATATCTCTGCACTCTTGGCTAGGCCGGTGATGGGAGCTGGGCTCTTAGAGCTTTCTCAGCTGGACTGCCGGTAATATTCCTATGATCTAGAGAAAAGGAGCTTTGCCAAACACCAATCCCAAACTTTGAGGGAAGAGAGAAATTCTCAATGTAAGCTTTAGCATTCTGGACTCTTGGAATTGAGCTGCTTTGTTTTTCCTCCCAAAAATGTTAACCCAAACCAAAATCTTAACATCTGCCATTTCTTGTTTAGTAATATGAAATTCGAAAGAGAAGGGGGAACTATTTTAATTGGGAAAAAAAAAACTTTCATGTGCTTTTCTGTATGCAAACATGTAAACAATGGTAAAATTTTGTTTTCTAGTCTGTTGGGGTAGAGGGAACAGTATTTGGAACTGCTAAGTAATAAAACATATTTGGCAGGGCGAATGATTGTTTTCTCAAATGATCATCCTTTCTTCACTCTAAGGAATGTGTGAATCTGCACTTCCCAGGGCAGACTTCCAAATCCTCAGCCTCCCTCACTAGCCATTTTCAGCCTGTGTGGTTTGCTCTACTAGCAGCCATTTCCTCAAATGAGGGTTGCCAGATTTAGCAAATAAAATTACAGAATGCTCACTTAAATTCGAATTGCAGATAAACAACTGATTTTTTTTAAGTAAAGGAAGCTCCATGCCATATGGGGGAATTTCCTTATATTAAAAAAATGTATTTATAGTTTATCTGAAATTCGAAATGCACTGGGTGTTTTACCTGGCATTTTACCTGGCATCCCTACTTGAAACTAAGTGCATCAGAAGCCCCATTTAACCAGCTAACAGCCTTTACATGTTATTAATTGATGCCACCACACACTTAATTCTCTTTCAGTATAGATCTGTGTTTCAGTCATGTCTTTAAGTTTGCTTGCAGTGCCCAGTGGCATCAGGAATCAGAGGTTTGATAACAAACATCTTTATGCCACCTGGAATAATTACTGTGATTACGTTACGCAAACATTACATTTGCCAATCAAATACATGTGAGTGTGAAAAGAGTTTGTTCTAAGAAAAGAAAGGTGAATGCATTGGGATGTGTCCTTAAGGTTCAGGGATTCACTTAAAAGTTTAGATTCTAAAAAGCTGTGCTAGGTATGGGTGAGACAGCTGCAGTGCCTGCTAAGACATACTGGAGCCTGAGGCAATAGGAAAAATCAATAACACTGATGCTGTCATTATTTAAAACACCTATATTTTGTTCATCACGGGTTTCTGCATTAACATAGATTTTTAAGAGGGGTTTATTGGGATTTAGTTCACATACCAGGAGATTCATTCATTTAAAATGGGCAATTCAGAATTTTTAGTTTATTCAGGTATGTGCAGTTATGACCACAGTCAATTTTGGTATATTTTTAGCTCCAGAAAAATAAGGCCCTGTCCTTTAGCTATCAAACACCCCAACTCCCAGCTCCATCTCATCTCCAGCCTTAAGCAGATATGCATCTACTTCTTATAGCTGTATGTTAGTTTAATGTTTCCAGTGGTCATCCATGCATCATTACTTTGTTTCTTTTAAGACTGATCCTCCATTGTGTGGATATGCCACATTTTGTTCATTCATTCATCACTGATGGACATTGAGTTTCTTTCTACTTTTCAGTGCTGCTAGAAACATGCAGGTGCAAGTTTTTGTTTGATCCCCAGTTTTCACTTCTTTTAGGTCTACAGTAAGTCCTCATTAAACATTGTTGAAAGGATCTTATAATTTAAGCAAAATAATATATAACAAAACCTATTTGATCATCGGCTAACTGACATAAATAAGAGAGAAATTACTATAGCATATTTCTGGTAGCAGAACCATCACCAAGCTTCTAAATAAAGGCCCCAAACTGCTTCTAATACTAATAATTTGAATTCATTTTCCAAACTGAATATTCTACTTCAGGGGTACTGATGACCAGAGTCTATCCCAGCAGTTCAGGGCATAAACAGGGACCCAGTCCTGGACAAGACACCCTTCCATTGCAGGACACACACATGCACACACATGTGTGCACACACACAAATACTGAGACCCACAAGGACTTGGCCCTGGACAGGACACTGTTCCATCACAGGTCTCTCTCTCACACATGCACACACAGACCCACAGGGACCCAGCCCTGGACAGGAAACTGTTCCATCACAGGGCACACACACACACACACACACACACACACACACACACACACAAAGAAGCCCACGGGGACTCAGCTTTGGATAGGAAACTTTCATCACAGGATACACACACACACACACACACACACTCACACACTGAGACCCACAGGGACCCAACCCTGGACAGGACACTGTACAATTACAGGACACACACACACACACACATCTCACATGCACATCTTTGAGATGTGGAAGGAAACAGAATCCCCGGAGAAAACCCACACAGATATGGAGAGAAAATGCAAACTCATACAGACAGTGGCCAGGAATCTTTTCTTTGTCTTTTTCTCCTCAATGTTATGACAAAATGGGTGATGTTGAGCAAAAGAACATTCTAACCTGCTGTATTCCTAGGAGTGGATGTGCTGAGTGATACGATAATTCTATATTTAACATATTGAGGAACTGCCAAATTGTATTCCAGAGCAGTTGTGTCATTTGACATTCCCACCAACAGTGCACAGGGATTCCAATTTCTCCATATGCTTGTAGCATTCATCATTTCCTGTTTTTGTTTTGTTTCTGATACTAACCATTCTAATGGGTGCGAAGTGGTATCTTGCTGTGTATTTGGTTTTTTTTTTTTTTTTTTTTTTTTGCTGTTTAGGAATGTTGCGCTTCTCCAAGTGCGCTTGTAGTCTTTATTGTTCTTGAAGAAATGTCTGTTCAAGTTCTTCGTTCATTTTAACTGAGTTGCTTTTTTGCTGAATTCAAGTTCTGGTTAGTAATCTGTCAGATGTTGTTTGCATATATTTTCACCTATTCTGTAGATCATCTTTTCACTTCTTTTTTGTGTTAATGTCCTTTGGTACAAAAGAGTTTTTTATTTTGATGCATTACAAATTATCTATTTTTTTTAATAACTGTGCTTTTGGTGTCGTGTAAGAAACCCTTGCCAAGCTGGAGGGCATAGTGATTTAGTGCTACGTTTTTTTCTTATGAGAATTTTGGTTTTAGTTCTAGCATTTAGGTTTCTGATCCATTTTGTTTGAGTTTTGTATGTAGTATGACGTAAGGGTCCAGCTTCATTATTTTTATACCTCAGTTGTGCCCAGCATCATATGTTGAAAAGACTGTCCCTTCTTGATCTCTTAATTATATTCCACTGATTTTTATGCCTATTCTTTTACCAGCACCACACTGTTTTGTAATCAATGTAAGTTGAAATTAGGAAGTGTGAATCTTCCCACATTGTTCTTCTTTTTCAAGATTGTTCTGGGTCCCTTGCAATCTTAAATGACTTTTAGAGTGAGCTAGACAATTTATACAGAGAAGTCAGTTGGGCTTGTGATAGGGATTATGTTAAATCTGCATATTAGTTTAGAAAGCATTGCCATCCTAACAATATTATTAGTCCATGAACCCAGAAGGTTGTTCCATTTGGATCATTTTTTTTTTTTTTAGCAGTGTTTTGTAGTTTTTAGAGTAAAAACTTTACACTTCTTTTGTTACATGTATTCCAAAGTATTTTATTCTATTAGTAATGGAATTTTTTCTCTTTAGCATAAAATATTGTATTTAACCACACAAACAAAGTCCTCTATAATCCTGAAAACCGAGGTCTAAAGAGGTCCAATACCTTGTTCATTTGCAGAGCTGGGGGAACAAACTTTTTTTCTTATTGAGGTAACTGATTTGCAACATAGCAAGTTTTAGATGTGCAGGCTCATTCTTCATCAACTACATGCTAACACACCATGCCCACCACCAAATTTCTAATTGTTCTCTACTACTGACCTATACATGGAATTTTAAAAATTCCATTTTATATTGTTTATTTCAGGTACATATAAGTACAATTGATTTTTGTATATTGATCTAGAATCCTGTAACCTTGATGAAGTGATTTATTAATTCTAATAATCTTTTACTTGATTCCTTAGGATTTTCTATATGTAAGCACATGTCATCTGGGAGTAGAGATAGATTTATTGCTCTTTTTTTAATTTGGATGCCTTCTATTTCTTTTTCTTGACTAATTTCCCCGGCTACTACTTCCAGCACATCGTTGAATAGGAGTGGTGAAAGCACATATACTTGTTAGGCCTGGGTTGTTTCATTTTAATGCATTAAATTAGCATTTATCTTGATTAATGAGTTTTTGACGCCCCTTAACATATTGAACCTGGGGTCTCACTCAAGTCACATTTGCCCTGGCCCTGCAGTTTAAAAATATTTGGGGGAAATTATAAAAACTACTAAGGATTCTGACTTTGTCTTACTGTGTATGCCTCTTTTTGTTCTGTTTCTGTTTCAAAGAAAACAAATCTATAAATCACAGTTCATACATTCATTGTGAAGGTGAGCTAGTATATGAAATAAGATGCCAAGATTCAATTAGCAGGCCTATGCACAAAGAAAAAAGCCTTGGCTCTAGATCAAATGATAAGGTATATTACAAATTATTCTTTTTTTTTTTTTTTAACTTTTTTTGATTCATCAATCAATATGGACCTGAATATACCCATAAGATGACATTTACTGTATCTATGAAAGATAGTATAAAGGATAGAACCACTTTCATTTTGTTACATGTACCAGACTTATGTGTTATGGACCCAGAAAAACTGTTATCTTTATCCAGACCTGCATGCTGTACTCCCTTGAGTCCCCTGACAGTAAAAGTTGAGTGACCTAATTAGTAAAGCAAAGATTTATGTTTGAAAGATTTTTTTGTCTGGAATGTTTGCTTTTCATGGTGTTTTAGTGAATTCTCACTTAATAGTTTTTTACCATATTTGAAATTCACTTACTAAAAAGAGATAAAACTAGTAAATAGACTGTTCTAATTGTGATCAGTTCAGAATTTTATTGTTTCTCATTTCAGTGATGCATATGGATTACAACTGGATGAAATGTTAAGCATATTGTATCTTTTAAAAAGGAAATTATTTGTCTTTTGAATTTAATGTTCAAGAATACAAGTCTTTAAAGAGTTATATTGAAATTAAATATGCATTTTTCTCAGATTGATTTGATTTTACAGTGAAACATCATTAAAAGAGTTCAATATAATAATTGGCTATATGGGCAGAACTCAGTACATTCTTTGTCAGAATAAAAAGTATTATATATATATTATATATTATATATTATATATATACTATATATAGCATGTTATGTAATGTATAATATTATATATTTAAATGCACATTATTTACAAGTAGGCTAAAATAGCTCATCTGACTTTTTCAAAATTTTCTAGCAAATATTTTGTCCAAAATATAATCAAAGAATTTTAAACATCTATTCATATTGACTCAAGTCATCTAGGGAATAAATACTATTTCTTTTTGCTGATGTTTTGATGTTGTTTGGTGTTTAGACATGAAAATCAGATTTCAGTTACAGTTTGATTTGAAAACCAAAACCCTTCAACTTTTAAAGAACCCTTTATTTTATCTTTTTTGTGCAAGCACAATAAAATGACTCAATTTTTACTTTTAAAACACTAGAAAAATCTAATAAAACAGTGCATTGCATCTGGGTTTTTCAAGAGTCACTTGGAACTTTATTATTCCATTATATTGAAAATGTAAGTATTTTGTTTTAAGATAACTTGTGAATCTCAGTTTGCTTGGATAAACAGCCTGCTTACTTAAACTCAACCCAAACTGGAAGCTTTAATACATGGCCCTTTTGAATTTCCTTCCCAACAAAATGTGTAACAATTTTTATCTATCCTGAATTGCTGTACAGATTTCATTAAATTGCCTATTTCTTCTTTTTCCATCTTTCTTTGTAATTTTTAGTGGGAGATAAAGAATTCTGCATGGTAAGCAGATCTGATGCTCTCCTGCGCACACATGCTCACACACACACACACATACACACACAAACACACACACACACACATAGCTGATTTTGAGGTCGAACATCTTTTCTTATGCTTTTTCTTTGTTGCTATTCTTCTGTACAAGACCTGTTTGGATACTTGCCTAATGGGTTGCTCACCTTTGTTATTGAGATATATATATATATATATATATATATATATGTATAAATTGCTTTTAAAGTCAATTTTATTAAGACACACATTTCTGTAGTAACATGCACCCATGGCCTACATCCAGTTGACAAGTGAACACAGTTAACCACCTCCCAAGGAGAGGTGGAGCTCCCCTGCACCCCAAGAGGTGGAGCTCCCCTGCACGCTTTATTAGGGTCAGTCCCTGGCAAGTCATAATCTGCTTTCTGCTCTTGTACTTTTGTGTTTTCCAGAATGTGTTGTACAGTGGAAGTACACAGCAGGCTCTCAGTTATATCTGATACTTTTGTGCTGCATAATTATTGGAGATTCATACCTATCACTGTGTGAACTAATAGTAGGTTCCTTTATTAATGTTGGGTAGTATTCTATTAAACAGCCTTACCGCAATTTCTTTACCCACTTGCCTGTTGGTGGAAATTCGAATTGCTTCTAGTTTTTGGCTATTAGAAGTAAAGTTGTTGAAACAAGTGTTGGAGAGGGTGTGGAGAAAAGGAACCCTACACACTGTTGATGGGAATGTAAAGTGATGTAGCCGCATTGGAAGACAGTATGGAAGTTCCTCAAAAAGTGAAACATAGAACTGCCATATGATCCAGCAGTTTCATTTATAAGTAAATATCCAGAGATTATGAAAACACTAATAATTCAAAAGGATATAGACACGCTTGCATTTGTTGTTACTGATTTTGGGGGAAGACTTTATGTGTTATGAATATTTAAACCTTTGCTTGTTATGTGTTGCTAGTCTCTTCTCCCCAAGCCCCCCTTGTCTTTTAAGTATATTTATGATATATGTGCCATTTGGAATTGGAATTGTCCTATTTTTAGTAACAAACTTAAACCATTTTCATTTTCTTTGTGACTTCTGAGTTTTATCTTAGCCCTTAGAATGATTTTATTTATATCTAATTAAAAAGATATTCTTTATCTTCTGCCATTTTGATAAATTCATTTTTCATATGTAGAGATTTCATTCACCAAGGATGTGTATGTATGGTGTAGATAGGACACTAAGTTTTTTGTCCTAACATAGCCGCTTCCCCAAGCCTATTTATTGAGAAGTTCATCTTTTTTTTGCTACAACTACTATATTCACCATATAGTTAATAATCATATGTATGCAGATCTATTTTTAGATTCTATTCTATTGATCCTTTTGTCTATTCCCACACTAATACCACGCTGTTATAGTTGCTTTGCCTTTACAGTACATTTTAATATTAGTTACTGATAAGTTATTCACCCTTTATTTATTTATTCATTTATTTATTTATTGAAGGAAAGCTGCAGGCAGGAATGAAGGTGAAAAGAGGCAAACAGGCTTTATGTTTATGTTTATTTAATTGTTTATTTATGTTTATTTAATTGTTCATCTTGGTCGCTCCTCTGCCCCTGGGACACAAACCTGAATCCTTAGGATGTATGTTGAACTGCACCCAACTTCTGCTCCACCAGGGTGCACCCCTGCTTTTATTTTTATTTTTCAAAGCCTTGGGCAGTTTTTATGTGTTCACTTTTCCCAATAAATTATAGATTCAACATGCAAAATAGTCATCCCCCTGCCACAGAATTAATTCTGACCACTCGTTGATTTGATTGGAATTCATTAACTTTCCATGGAAATTTGTACTTTAATGATTTTGTTTTTCTATCCTTAGATATTGTGTATGTATTCATGTACTTTTATTTATAAGTTTCCCCCAATATTGGAAAGCATAATATTCCTATTTGGGGAGATTTGGTAGTTTACATTTTGTGTCTGGGAATACGCAAAAGATTTTCCATGTAAATTACTGTTGCTTGTTGCTTAATGACAGTCGTTTGTTCTTAGAAATGCTTCATTGGGCAATCTTGTTGTGTGAATGTCATAGCGTACAATTATACAAACCTAGATGGTGTAGCCTACTACATACCTATGCTATCTGATATATCCTGTTGGGAGCACTGTTGGATACATGGTGCATTGTTGAACGAAATGTCATTAAGCTGTGCACAACTATAATGGTAGTAGTATTGCCAGATTTCTTTTTAAGCTTATTTCTAAGTATTTTGTAATTTTTAAAACATCTCTGTCGTGCAGACATCTATGTCTTTGTGGAGCTGATATTCTTATACCCTGTTCATTTTTCAGTTGGTTCTTCTGAATGTTCTATAAACACTGTCATGTTCTCTGTGAATAATTCATTCTTCAAGTGTCATCCATGATTTTGCAGCAGCAACATACTTTGTGAACTAGTTAGAAAAGCAGATTCTCTGGAGCCATCCACGTCATCTGAATGACAAACTCTGGGGGTTCAAGCCCAGCAATCTGTTTAACTCTGACACATATTCAAGCTTGAGAACCACTGATGTAAATAAGTGAGTTTTATTTTTTCTTACCCATATTTTTATTTCTCAGTTTTTTTTCTTGTAAGATATCTGTGTAATAGAGCCCAATGAATTATGTGGAGTGAACATTGACTGAAGATGCTGAGACAACCTTCTAACATGCAAGATCGGGGAGGGAAATGATGAGAAATAATCAGGTATTGGGGGAAAACTTCACCTTAGAGAGAGGGAGATTTAGTGAGATAGGTTGAGTATATAATTTAGGTTGGGGATTTTAGAAGGTAACAGAGGGAGATGTGGTTCAGAGTGAGACATCCTACAATATCACTCCTATAAATAAATAAGAGTTGTAAGAGACAGCTAAGCTTGGCAATTGATAATGTTTCTTAAATGAAGTTTAGCCCTTGTAATAAGAGGGTAGCAACTATTAGAAAATCAACAAGAATTGCATTAATACGATAGTAATAACTTGAACAAAGGTAATAGGCCAGTTACAGTGATGAGAACAGTAATATCTCAAAGGCATTCTTAAAGTCTAATATATAAGTGGTAACAGGAAAAGGGACTAAAACGGAATCATATCTAGAAGGAAAGAGTGGTATTATTGCAAAAATAGTTGAAAGGAAAGATGGTGGTGACCACCTGGTGGGCACATTTTTGTTCAGGAAGCATGCATGGGAACATACCACATAGTCCTAGCCAGTATTCAGTTTTCTCTAAGGGAGCCAGCCCAATAGCTTTTGTTGAGTAGGAGCTCTACACAGGCCTGGGGGTGTGTGATGTCTGTTGTGTGTGAAACCTGAATGATTACACAGTCTGAAACTCTGACATTTTAAAAAATAATTTTTATGTAACAAAGTGTTTCCTAAAGAATACAATTCTGTTTCTTGATCTCCAGAGTTGGCAATTTTAAGATGATTTTGACTTTTAGTGATGCTGCTATATATAACTTGATTTAGAGAAGTGCAATTATGTACAATTTTTCTACATTTTGCAGTTTTTTTATTTTGTGGTGTTTAGCACTTTTAGCTGAACTTTTCTGTCAGTTTTCTTATTACAGTACTTATCAAAGATTTATTTGAAGAGAGAGTATCATAGCAATGCTTAAAATTTCTTTTTTGTGACACCAGTTTAGTTCATAATCAAGGTTTACCTAACATGGTATGAAATTGGTTAGGCTTGTCTCATTACTTTTTCAGCTATTGGTTCTTAGACAGGGTAGGAAAGGGTGAGACAGTGGATTTTAATTAAATGCTAAGTCTCTCTCCTGTCTCTCTCTCTCTGATTTATCCTCACTTTGGAGACAGTATTAATTTTCTAATACATTCATTTGGTCATACAAATTCCCTGGTGAAAACCATTTGGATTTAGTTAAATCCTGCATTAATTGATCACATGTGTTTACTTACTCTCCCTTCCTGACCCCACTCTAATGAGAGTAAAGAAATGGAAAAACTCAAAAAAGAGGACCAAGACAATAGGGGTGGAAACATTGACGGATATAAGCTGGAATTTCTATTTGAAACACAATCTAACTATATAATAGGTGCTTGAGAAAGATTAGATTTGTGAATTACTTTAATAAATGATTAAGAGTAAAATCGGTTAAACTTATGCAAGATATCTCAACTATCAGAAACAGTCTTGTCAGTTTTATTTCTGGTGAGCTAAGTTGAATATTTTAAGGGCAAAATGACAATTAGGTCTTTGTCAGGTGTGTGCTCTGAGTAATGATAAGTTTCCCTTTTATCCATGAGATTGGCATGGTCATGGAGAAGTTCATAAGCAAGGTTTACCTTACATGGTATGAAATTGCTTAGGCTTATCTCATTACTCTTTCAGCTATTGTTTCTCAGACAGGGTAGGAAAGGGCGAGACAGTGGGTTTTAATTCAATGCTAACCCTAATGAGATATCTTTTCAATTGTAATGCATGTCTGATTATATTTCTTCTGCTTCTTTTGTATGAAAATCTTGAAAGTTATATATAGATGAATGGCTTAGTGTATCCTTCCTCAATTTGCATTCCTCTCCCTTTCCTGAAGTAACTACTTCCCCACATTTGGTATTTATCAGTCCCATGAATATTTTTCTTCCTTTTCTACTATATGCATATATATATATATATATATATATATATATATATATATGCTGAAGACAACACCATGTATATGTGGTATTATCTTACATGCTTTTGAAATTTATTACACAGTGTGGTATTTCTTTAGGTTAATTTTTTATGTAACATCCTGCTTTTGAGAGTCACCTTTCCTAGTATCTCCCATTATGAAAATGAAAGAAGACATTAGCTACTTTCATTCTACACCTTCCAGCTACCACCTCTTTCTCTGCTCCTTATTTAAAGCACAACTCTTGGTAAGAGTTGGATGTACTTGTTTCCTCTCTTTTCCTCTAATTCTCTTTTGTTTTTCCATATTTGTGTGCTTCTTTATATTTTTATTAAACTAATGTTATCTTATAGCATTATATAGGTTTCAGGTGAATAGCCTGAATAAATCAACATTTGTATGTATTGCCTTATGTCCACCAACAAAAGTTGAGTTTCTACACACCACCATACAATGGACTCCTTTACTTCTGTTTTGAATATACACTAGTTAGCCTTTTTCTGCACCTTTCCCATGTTAGCGCAGTCTTCAACGACCCTGTGTTAACCATACCAAGTTGTCAGTTCTCAGTCCTTCACTTAACTTCTTAGCCACCCAGCACGCTGGATTACTCCTCTCTCCTTAGAACATTTTATTTTGCCTTTTAGCTTAATAGACCTTCCTGATTTCCCCTACTCTCTCATGGCACTCATTCTTGCTCTTTTGGCTGCATCTTTGTTATTCTTTTCAAATACATTGAACTGTGAAAAGTGTATAATGAAAAATGAACATTCCCCCTCCAAACCGTGTTCCCTCTCACTATAAAAGTTATAAACAGGTCTTATTTGTTTGTGTGTGCATGTGCATTTCATAGGTGAAAACATGACCTCATTTTTAAATTGCATTTGTTGATTAAAAATCTTTATTTCTTTAATGCACACTTCTGCTTATGGCATTTGCACACTTTTACGATAGTGATTTTTGTTTTTATTTATTCTCATTTTGTCATTTGACTGTGGTATTTTTGAATTACAGAGTTCTAATCTTTTTCTATAATCAGATTTAAGTTTTTTTTTTCCTTTGATGTTCCTAGTTTTGGGGGACTGTTTTCCTTTTCCATTGCATGATGATAAATCATTTCACTTGAGTTTTCTTTAGTACTATTTCCAAGCTTCATTTATTACCTTTTAAATCTTTGATCCTTCTGGAATTTATTTAGGGCATGAAGTGAAGTAGTGTACAACTTATTTATTTTTCTAAATGGCTACCAGATTGCCTGCTAGTCATTTATTTAATCATCTTTTTTTTTTTTTACCTTACTCATTTGAAGATCCCCTTTCCTCAGAGTAATTCTCTGATGTATTTGAGTTCTTGAAATAATTTATTTTTCAAACCACTGCAGTGAGGTTCTCCCCATATTAGAACTTCTCTTTTAAAAGGTTACCACTGTCTTCCTAGCCATCAAACCCATCAGCTGTATCTTACTTGATCTTGGCAGTAGTTGAAACACTTGATTGTCTGCCAACTACTTTTCTTTGGAGCCCCTCTTATTCCTAAGCCTTTATCTCAATTCTCTGAGTTACCCTCCTACCTATTCTTCACTTCTTTGTTACTATATTTTCTGTTTCTTGCATAACAGTGTTCTTTGGAATGACCAGTTTTCATTCCACCCTTTTATGGCAAATGCACTCCTGAGTAGTATTTCCAATCTCACCACTTCAGCTATAATTTAACTGGATAAATATTCCTATATTTTCATTTCTAGTCTGGCCTAAATCTAGATCTACATTTCCAACTTTTTACTGGATACTATGTAGTACATTGTATGGTACTTTAATATGTTTATATCAAACCACTTCTCTCCTTGCATTCACTATTTTTCCTTTTCTACACCCTGCTTCACATCATCATCATTTCCTTCTGTTACATAAATAGATTTAGACTTTGATGTTTCCTTTTCCCTTTAATTACTGTCAGTGATCTGTCAGCCATTAGTTTTAGTTCTCCCTGGCTACCCCCATAGCCCCATCTGTGCCCTTATTTCATACTTTCAGTGTGGATGTAATTTCTCACTAGTTTTCCATACTGTCTGCTACACCCTCTCTCTCTCTCCAGTCTCTCTCTCTGATTTATCCTCACTTTGGAGACAGTGTAAATTTTCTAATACATTCATTTGGTCATACAAATTCCCTGGTAAAAAACCAGTTGGTTTTAGTTAAATACTGCATTAATTGATCACATGTGTTTACATCCCCTCCCTTTCTGACCCCACTCAAATGATAGTAAAGACATTGAAAAACTCCAAAAAAGGACAAAGACAATAGGGGTGGAAATGTTGACAGACATAAGGTTGAAATTATTTAAAAAAATATTTATTGAGATAACTTTTGATTTACAAAATAATATAAACCCATATGTGCACATCCCCCCAAAATATGACAACACACCACACCTACCACCGAATTACCAAAAGTCCTTCACCGCTGTCCATTGGACCCCACTACCACTTTCCCCATCCACCCATCCCAGTTCCCCACTGGTAACCTCAGTTCTGTTGTTAATGTCCAAGGGTTGGTTTTTATTTCCTCTGTTCCTTTGCTTTGTGAAACTGATTGTTCACTAAGAGCAAAAGAAGGTACAACTTGAATATCTCCCCCTACATGAACTTTCAAGAGAACCAACTAATTCCTACTTGGAGGTACCTGGACTGAAGAAGGCAGGAATGAGTCACAAGATTGTAAACATAGGCTGTTCATTGAAATTCTTTATTATAAGTGACAATGCTGGGATTAAGGGGAAGTTTACATACATAATTTGGGGACCTATATGTTTCCCTCTGAGTGGAGTTGGTAAAAAGGGGAATGAGTTATTTATTTTCATATCCCAGATTCCTACTAGTTATTTAGATATAATTGCTTTTCTGTTGGCACATCTAAAAAATGTCACTAAGACAAAATTTAAATTTCTCAACATCCCAAAATTCTCTCACTACTTAAACATGTTTAGAAAAGGTAAGTTGATTGTGAGGTGCTTAAAATTCTACTTTTTGTTTAGGTTATTTAATTTCTTTACTTGAAGTAATAGGATTATAAGTTGTAAAACATGATTGTACAAATAAGTGTATTTGTTTCCTTTTTGGAGTTATGAAGACCCAAGAAATAGAGTGCATTTTTACCTTTTACTTCTTTTGCTTTTGTTTCTAAAGTAAGCATCAGGAAAATGGCAGGAAACAATGAACAAAGCTTTTTTTCTCCCTAGCTTAATTACTTTAGGTCTTAACATTGCTGTATAATAATAACCATATAACAAAGTAAATTGCATGCTATACATTTTTTAAAAATTTATCTTTATTTAGTTGTTCACACTGCTTGTTTTCTCCCTGGACCCAGAACTCGAACCCAGGGGTATGTGGCTTGGGTTCCTTTGAAGGGGATTGACCCAACCACTGCTCCACCAGGGCCTGCCTACATGTTATACATTTTTATCTTACCAATGAAATAACTTGTTTTTGTTAACAAGATATACGTAAGTGAAATGAATACTTTTGTTTCCTTTTTTAGTGTGGTAAAATATACATAATATGAAAATATACCATTGAAACCACTTTTGATTATACAGTTTAGTAACATTAAGCATATGGACATTGTTCTTCTGAACCATCACCCATCTCTTAAATGAGAAATAGCTTTTATATTATTTTTAAACAGAATTCTAGACTGTAGTTACCGTGCTGTATATCACATCCCCATGATTTATTTATTTCATAACTGCTATTTTCTTTTCTTGATCCCTTTCACCCATATGGTACCCCATCATCGACTCCCTTCCATCTGGTAACCGTAGCCATGAATTGGTCTCTGTACCTGTGAGTTGTTTTTGTTTTATTTTATTTTCAGATTTCACATATAAGTGAAATCTTTGGTGTTTGTCTTCATGTGACATTTCACTTAACATAAAACCCTCCAAGTTCACTAATGCTATTGCAAATGGGAAGAATATTTTTATGGTTGAGAAATATTTGTGTGTGTGTGTGTGTGTGTGTGTGTGTGTGTGTCACATTCAAATTCTCCAGATCATAAACCTGAGGAGCAGGGAGGGGGTGACTGCCACTTTAAAGAATTTCAACATAAAGTCTATATTTTTAAGCTTATGACTCATACACTAGATCTTCTTTATTCATCTATCAGTGGACACTAAAATAATCATTTTTGCTTCCCAACATATTTGAAATAAATATGCAAAATATGCTTTGTCTCTAATGCAATGCACTGACATTACTAAAATATGTATTAGATATAGTTCAGTTTATCACAATCTTACCTACTCTTTTCTGTCAAAAAACAAAATGAAAAATAACTGAAGCCAAACCACTCCAGGTCAAGAAAACTGTACTTCTGCCCCACTACCTATTTTATGTCAATATGATTTCAAAATATTATACCTTTTTATCTTTTATTTTGTCCAACCACTTATAAAATTGTAAGCTCTTATTATGGGCTTCTCAGGCCCCGTGTCTGTATCTACTAGGCTTGCCTCCTGTCGTTGCTTCTAACTAGTTTTGTTCAACTTTACACAGATTCCTCAGGTCTTTTTAATCCAGCTTCCTATGTACTTGGTGATTTTTTCCACAGATAATTATTAGCTAATGATTTCAGGTGACATTTATTAAGTAATATTTAATAATTTGGTATTGAACTTTAAAGATATTTTGATGATTGTAGATTCAGTTTTTTTAAGAGAGGAAAAAAGGAAGGAAGGGAAGAAAAGAAAGGAAGGGAAGAAGGGAAAGAAAAAGAAGAAGGGAATGGACGGGAATGGAAGGAAAAGGAAGGGAACAGAAGGGAATGGAAGGGAAGATGGGAATGGAAGGGAATGGAAGGAAATGGAAGGGAATGGAAGGAAATAGAAGGAAATGGAAGGGAAGGGAAGGGAATGGAAGGGAAGATGGGAAAGGAAGGGAACGGAAGGGAATGGAAGGGAAGATGGGAATGGAAGGGAATGGAAGGGAATGGAAGGGAAGATGGGAAAGGAAGGGAAGGGAAGGGAAGGGAATGGAAGGGAAGATGGGAAAGGAAGAGAACGGAAGGGAAGGGACAGGAAGGGAAGAAGGGAAAAGAAGGGAATGGAAGTGAAGAAGGGAAAGGAAGGGATTTGAAGGAAAGGAGGGATACGATAGGAAGAGAAGGGAAGGGGGAAAGGAAGAAGCATTTTTATTTTTTTACTTTGTTTTTTCCTTCTCTGCCCCGGGTTGAAAACCCAGGTCCCAGGGCTTTACAGGCATCTCAGCTGCCTACACCACCAGGGTGCATCATCAATTTTTTAATATGTTATAATTTTCATAAGCTATGATATGGACATGAAGTACATAGATGTACATTTGCCTTGCTATCACAAACTGTAAAAAGTGTTTAAAAGGTAGCATAATTTGATACTTCTAATATTGATTTTCATAGTAAATATTGGCTTTTTTCCTTCTGAACAGGTCATTATCCAACTTTTAGAGGTGATGGATCATCTGCATAGAGGGGAATCAGTTGCTGCTGCCATACTCCATAACCGGTATATTTATGGGAACTATTTACCTTACGAGTTATAATATGTCTCTCCTGCCTAGTCATATACCCACATAGTTGATACTCAATAAATATTTGTTGACTACCTGGCATAAATTAAGAAGCATTTGCTACATGAATGAATAAAAGAATTACTGAGTAACAGAGGAATAAAAAGCATGTTAGTGGCTGTGTGTTCTGAGCTAAAGGAAAAATAGAGAGTGTAATTAGAAGTCATAACTGGTATCAGTTGTCAGCTTGTGGACTTCAACCGATGGAGCTATTGATTTAAATTTCTTCTTTTTTTTTTAAAAAGAAGGAGGTAAGGGAAAGAAAGGAAAGCATCTTTATTATTTCTTTTGGTTTTTCACCCCAGCCCTAGGTTTCAGACCCAGGTCCTTGGGCTTTACATGGTCCGCATGGCAGTGTCTCAGCCACTGAGCCACAAGGACGCACCCCTTAAATATTTAGTTTTAAAGCCTGTCAATGAGTAAGTACACCTATCTATCGCATAAGAATAGATGTCTCAACAAAGTAATTTTCACAGTAGTATTGCTCTGTGATTGTGTGCATATTTTGTTATTTAAAAATTCAGTTAAAAGTTTTTAAGGGAGTTATGAAAATATATAGCTTTTCTGATAATTTAGGCTTTTTTATTAATGGATTAAAGAAGCATAACCTTTGTAGATGTGAACGAGTATCTCTTTTTTCCAATATGGTTTAATTTATGATTTGGGTGAAGCATTTGAAATACTATGTCATGACTCTGACACTTAGTGGTGGCGTAGTCTTAAGCAATCTTCTTAATTGTTTCATGCTTGAACTTCCTCATGTATGAGATGAGGATAATCATAGTACCTGCATCTCAGGGTTGTTTTACATATTAGTCTTTGTGTGTGTGTGGCAAGAGATGAGAGAGAAGGTGGGAGGGGAGGAGGGATAGAGAGGGGGAGAGAGAGAGAAAGAGAGAGAGGGAGAGAGAAAGAGAGAGGAAGGGAGAGAGGGGGACAGGGAGGGAGGGAGGGGGAGAGAGAGGCAGAGAGAGAGAGGGAGAGAGAGACAGAGAGAGAGAGGAAGAGAGAGAGAGGGAGAGAGAGAGAGGGAGAGAGAGAGGTCTCTTGGGCAAATGATAAGAGGTATAGATTGGTACTGGTATTGAAATATAAATTGATTTGAAAATATACTATTTGTGTTTCTGAATTCTGAGGTACTTTAAAATATAAATGTGTCTTAAGAGAAGACAAAAGTGAGGGAAAGATTGAGGCAGGAAGGGGGCATATATAAAGTCTTTGTTGTTTGACATACTATACT
>RJWH01006137.1:0-60557 GCA_004363575.1 Solenodon paradoxus
CTGAATTTTTTAGTACACACACGCACACACACACACACACACACACACACACACACAGGTTTGGCCTTTTAAGGCAGTAGTGTTGGGTTTGTGCTGATGAATTGATGATTTTTATTCTATGAAGTTCCAAGACTTGCTTCAGCCAATTTCTTTTCCCCTACATGTAAGAAGATGAATTTCTCCCAAACCACACATTGCTCACTGAATACTGATGAAACACAGACTCACTTCAAAGTGAATTTCTATAATCTTACATTTATAAAGATTATGGAGAAAACTCCTTGGATTCCTGACAAACTCAGTGAATCCTATCCCCTTTTCTTTCTTATGGGCTAAGGAACAAGCTAATATAAGTACCAGCGGTCTTTATCTTTTGATATTTCTTCTGTAGATGTGAAGGTTTAAATATTTGCTTTCTCTCCTTAGAGTTTCAAGAAAAAAATGTCAGAAACAATTATATGAAAGAAAGAAAGAGACCTTTCCTACTGATGAACTTGTAGCAATCATTTAACATTCTATGGCTAGTGAATAAGTGGTGTGACCATCAGAAAATAAAGAACAATGTTCACTTAAAATGATACTAAAATTGTGCTGCTCTGGAGTGTTTACAGAAACTTCCAGTCCAAAGGTGCTCTCATGATTTAATTTAGTCCAGAGTATTAAGAATTGTTTTTATTTCTTTATCACTGTGTGCCAGGCACTGTACTAATCATTCTCACATATTTTTTAACTTAATGTTCATTGATCACTATGAGGTGAATACCATTGCTGTCTCCATTTTTCAGGAGAGAATACAGACCCAGAGAGGTTAAGTGACTTTCTCGAATCCACACAACTGGTAACTGGTAACAACTCTTAACTTCTGTTCTACCTCCTGAATTCTAGAGAAAGGGAAACTGAGGCCCAGACCTGTTACTGTTTCTAGATTGTTCAAGTACCTAGTAGCAGAGGTCTATGCCTAGCCTCCTGGCTCCTAATCCAGTGCTTTTTCTGTGGCTTCCAGCCCCTCGGGTATATGGAACATATTCAAGACAGAAGAATCAATATGCTTTGTTCAACAAGACCTCAAAAAATGAAGTACCAAACAGGAAGTCACCTTGGATTGCCTTGCAAGACTTACTTATTAAAAGGAAACAAGAAAATCTTCTGTCCCTGAAAATAGCCCTTTCTGAGAGCACTGCTACATGATGGGTATTCTCAGACAAATGGAAGTGGGTCGATAGTGGGGCACAGAACAGCCATATTTGCACAGGAAATAATTCAATAGACTTGAGTTCCTGGCTGCTTCAGGCACTGGTTACAAGGTACAACCATTACTACCGAGAAGCTATGAGCAATTTTAAAAATAAATTCTTGAGAAGCCCGGAAATCATTATCAATTAAAAACAAAGAACATGTTTTCAGGCTGCATTCTTGTTGTTTGGTTGCTGGCTGGTATTTAAGTGGTTGAGTGAGATTCTCTGGAATGGATTTGACTTTGTATTTCTTGTTGTTTGGTTGCTGGCTGGTATTTAAGTGGTTGAGTGAGATTCTCTGGAATGGATTTGACTTTGTATTTCATAAAAGCCTGAAGGCAACACTTGTGTTGCTGGGCTTACCCAAGGTTGGTGCACATCCTGAATGAAAACCAGTGAGCTGGGTTTCTGACTGAACTTTGAAATGGCTGCACATTGTTTCTGATTTGTTCTCCTGTTTGTCTCCTGGTTCCTGCTTTGCAGTGTCTTGTCAGTAGCACAAATCATAGCATATAGTAGGTGCTCGATAATTGTTGGCTGGTTCAATGGCTGATGTGTAGGTCTGGTTCAGATCACCAAGGTTCAGAGGGCTGGATTCTGTCTTTCAGAAGGTCTAAAGAAACAAAGAGGACATAAAAAGCTATCTACTCTTTTATTAGGCTCATTGAATGAACCAGAAGATTTACAAGTATTAATTACTGTTTTTGCTATTGTATTTTTTTACCTCCACATACTAAACATGTGCAGTTCCCAGTAGATCTGTGGATAGTAAATGCTGTCTTTGACTCCATATTTGAAATCCTGTGATTTAAATGACAATATTTGAGATAATTAATCCTATGTCACAATATGGTGCTGAGAAAGCTATGATGTGTACCTAACCAAGTTCACGATGACATAGAAGTATCTGCTTCTCCCCCTCACTCCCCTCATTGCCTAGTGGTACAGCCCTCAGGGCCATAGGATGTTCCAACTAAGGAAGGGAACCTCTTTCAACCAGTCCTAATTTGTCTTCACTCAAGGGCAAAAAGCAGTCACTGAGAAGCTCACCTCCTGAGACAGATGGAAACAGCAACTAAACCCTTTGGTATCATCCATTCTTCATGTAAATGTCCCCTCGGTTCAGTCTTCCATGAAGACATTTCCTGCAAGTCATTTATAAACCTGAAAGAGAGGCAACTGATCAGAGGAGTTGTTCCAATATTCCAGAGAGGAGAACTAGATTTAAAATAACCTTAACATCTACCTGTAGCTGTCCATTTCTCAGGGCTGTTTTAAGAAAAAAAGGTCATTGATGAAACCTTAAAACAAGTCAATGTTACCTTGCTTCCAAAGAGTTCATACAGTAATAATTTGAATTTGATTGCTCAGAAGCAATTAATAATCCTTTCTCAAACAAAAACTAGTGAATATCAGAAGTATGGAGTTGCCCTATTTTCCTGCAATTTCTCCAAGCCTTTTCAGATGTCAACCCAGCAAATCCTGCTTTAAAATCTAGCCTACATGTTGGAGTTAGTCAACAGAAGGAAAGGGTATGAGACTGGGCAGAAGAGCAAGCTTGGCTCTGGCACTTTCCTCTGTGTGCTTGTTAGCAGGTCAGCTGCGCTTGCCGGGCCCCGGCTTCCTCCTCTATAAAAGGACCAACTAGGTTAGGATACATGCTTTCTGGACTTTTTTGGAATGTCAATAATTTATGATTCAACATCATTTTCTGACTTCCTTTCAATGATGGCACAAGAAAATCAATGAAATAAAAATAGTTTTATTTGTAGCAAGATTACCAATTTCCAGAGAGCGGGATGTGAACCAGCACTACTATAAATTTCTGTGAGAAAAGCAGAAGCTGTTTGTTTGGCATTATAACTGGAAAAACATGTGCTAATCAAAACGTCATTTCCCCTCAGTAATGAAAACCTCAGCAAGAAACCAAATGCAGCCAAATTAGCTGACATCATTGTGTGGGATAGAGTAGTAGAAAGAGCAGAGGGTTGGAGTTTGGAGTTCAAATTATGACTGTACCACTTATGAGCTGTGTGACTTTGGGGAAGCCACTTGATCTCCCTGGGACTCATCTTCCTCATCTGTAAAACAGCATCTTTTTCTCTACATTGTTGTCAGAAATAAATTAGATAATGTACCTAAATACACTGTCAAGTAGTAGATGCTCAATGAGTTAGTAGGTAGGAAACCCACTCCCTCATCACAATGCACAGAAAACTCAGTTCCTGATATTTAGTAATTGTATAATCCACTGATCAAATGAAAACACACTGGAGAACCATTAGGTAACCATGTCTGGCAAACAGCAGGTGAATGGTAAAGAGTCAAAGGGGCTCCATAAAGACAAAAGTATCATGGAAGCTTCTTATAGGAGGTGAGATTCATAGAAGATATCTTATTTTCATCTATACAGTAAAAAATGTATATGTAAGGGCACCTGCTAAAACTCAGCCAACAAAGTTTCAGGCTATGAAAGCCATGGACCAGGGTTCAAAACATCGGGATGGAAAAAATACTTAAATATATAAATAAAATGAAATAAAAGACATCCCATGTTCAAAAGTACTAAAAATGTATATGGAAGGTATTTTTATAAAGAGATATTTTTCTAACTGTACAGATGAGGAAAGAAGAGGGAGAAAGTATGAGGCATGAGAAACAGCAAGAAAAGAGAGAGATGTGGCTATATCAGTCATCAAAGCAGAATAACCTCATCACCAAGTCTCTGCTGCTTTCGTTAGCATTCTCTTTCTTTTATCCAAGACTTCAGACTGGATCTCCATTCATTGCACCTTTTTAAGAGCTTTAAGCCCATAATTAATTTATTTCTTGCTTTTTATCAATCTCTCTCTAGCCTCAGAAAACCTTCTTAGAATAGTTGTCTCTAGCTCCCATCTTTATTTCCTCAGTTCCCTTCCTCTTTTCTCAGGCTTCCAGTTCTACCACTCAGCTGAATGTCTATTATCAAGGTCAATGGTGACCCCTGTCTTTGCCCAACCTAATGGTCATCCTCAGTGCTCATCTTTCTTTACCTCTTAGCAGGATTTGACAAGGCTGTCTTTTCTATTTGCCATTTTATCTCAGTCTTTTCCATTGGCTCTTCTCCTTTGCATGACTTCCAAATGTTGGCAGACTAAGGCTCAATTATTGGATGTGATTATTCAATGAATTGTAACGCAGAACCCACACTCCATTGATATCTCGATTCTTAACCCCTAGTACCTCAGAAAGTGACTGTGTTTGGAGATTAAACCTTTAAAAATGGGGTTAACTTAAAATAAAGCCTAGGATCTCCTCTAATGGAATCTGACTGCTGTCTTTATAAGAAGAGGAACTTTGATCACACAGAGGGACAGTAGAGGTACACGGATTCAAAAAGAAAGACCATGTGAGTAGACAGCAAGAGGGTGGCTGCCTACAAGCCAAGGATAGAGGCCTCCGGAGAAAGTAATCCTGCTGACTAATTGCAGCTTCCAAAACTGAGAAAATGAATTTCTGTTATTTATGCTATCCATGCTGTGGTTTTTGTTATGGCACCCCTAGCAAACTAACAGAGATCTACTCTTCTTTGTTTTCAGTGTCTATCTATGCCCACTGTCTTTCCAATTTCCATGGGTCTACATACATTATTGCTAATGAGTCCTAAATTTATATCTCTATCCTGCCCATTTCTTATAACAGTTGGAAGTCTAATAGGCCTCTTTAACTTAAACTGGCCAAAACAGTATTTTCTTACTCAAAGATTCATGCTTTTAACCATTGTATTAAATTAGAGCTATTTCCTTATACACCATTATTTATGCAGGCAGTGACAGCAGTATTAGTTTTTTCTTTGGACCACTTATTTTTGTTCTTATCAAACTACTGGTGACTCATCTGTACTTGAGATATTTTTTACTTGGAGTACAGGCAAGACAAATAGTCCTTATGATGCACTTTGGTAATTGACTTTTTAAAACCTAACTGCAGTTATTTTGCTTTAAAAATTTCATCTTCTTGGTTTTGACCTCTCCTTTAGCTTATCAAGATTTTGAAACTTAGTTGTATCATTCATTATGTTATTCTCACCTCTTGGTGTCATATACAAACTTGATGTCATGACTATTCTCATCTACATATTGAAATAAAAAGTTGAATAGTGGAAAGCCAAGAAGACAGCTCTATTCCAAAAGAGATTTTCTCCATAATTGTCACAGCTACCCAACCAGTTTTACGTACAGTTAACTAAACCATCATCTAGCTTTTATATCACCGTCCTATGGTCTAGGATGTCATATGAGACTTTGTCACATGCCCTGCTTGGACCAAAATGTCAGAATGTCAAAATCGTGGTGGAGTGGTAACCATGAGAAAGGAAGAGTTAGACAAGATGTTTCCAAGGAACATGGATTTATGGCACTTGGGCATAAGGAGAGAGGAGAGACATTCAAGTACTCTGTGAGGGTTGCAGACTGACATTCCATGAGCTGAAGATGTGAATTTTACTTTTTGTTCTATACAGAGATGAAAAAATTCATCAGGTTTCTTAACAACACAAGTGATGATAGCATTATTCAGAGTACAGGTGAGTACTTACTGTACAATTCCATGGGTGTGAAGCTCTAGAACATGATAACTAATCTATAGTGGATAAAAATAAGACCAGTGCTGATTTTGGGTGGGTAGAGGTAGGATTTGAGTAGGAAGAGGAATAAAGGACGTTTCTAAGATGATTTGGAGTATATAGATACACACATTTTCCAAAATGCATCAAATGGTCAATTTACTATTTGTGCATTTCATTGTTTGTAAAATCTGCCTCTATGAAAAGACAAAGTACTGTGGAAAATATTAAATGCAAATGATATTAAATGGTACATATCTTGAATTAGAGGGAAATGTACTGAGGTCTGCAACTGACTTTGAAGTGCATTGAAAAGATGAACTGAGATAAACTGATGAAGCAAGCATAGTAAAATGTTGATGGTAGAATCTAGGCGGTGGGTATATATATGAATGTTCACTGTGAAAGTCTTTCAGCTATTCTGCATACATTTACACATTTTCATAACAAAATGTTAGAAATAAAACAAAGTTTTGGAAAGTTAACTTACATTTAAAAATTGGAAGACTGTACATAATAATCGAGATATCTGTCTTCTCTTTATAAGTTGGAAGATCGGAAAAATTAGTTTTTTTCCAGGGCTGGAACTGAGTAGTGCACTACAGATCCCATCACTCCTGATGTTTCTCCTCTGGAACAGAATGCAGTGCCATTTTTCTTTAATCTGGTCTGGTGCCTTGTAAGCAATTGAGCTTAACCACCTCTGCAGTGTGCTTAAGCACTTTGGCTTCTGATAGATCTGTACTTAGCCTTGAAACAATTTGCCTTCTCTGAATCTCACTGTTCTCATCACTAAAACAGTCAAAATTCCTAGCTCCTGGGACTGTTGTGATTAAATGAGATAGTATATGGTTTCTGGCACATAGTAAACAAATCTTACACAATAGGATTCTTTAAGGGTTTGAGTTAAAGGTGTCAAGATCAATTACCTTGATAAGTAATAAATAGAACAGTGACAAACTTGACAAAAACCAGGAAATTGAGCCAGGATTTGGGGAAAGGCGTAGTCAAGGAATAAGATGTGTCCAGTTTTAAGTGAGCAGTATAGAGGACATTGCACCATGCAATAGGCATCTGGAGATAAGGATGTTAAGTTCACAACAGAAGTCAGGGGCAGAGACAGCTTAAGCTTAGATACTGTTAGCTGGAACCATAAGAATGATGAGAACTTTGAAGCAAATGGTTGAGAGGTGAGCAGTTCAAGGAATGAATCTCAGAGACCATGCAAAAGTTGGAAGCAGAAAGAGAAAAAAAGAGGCAGGGAACCAGGAATCTGTCTATGGAGTCAAGAAAAGGGAGTGTTTCTAAGGATAGAGAGGTGTGAACAATCAAAACCTATTGAACTGTAACATAGAAAACTGGTCTCCACCTATTTGTCCAGCAAGCAATAGAGAGATGGCAAACAAAAATAAAGGTGCTGTGAGAAACTCTGTTCTACTCCCTTGCTCCTTCCAGGTTTTAATATGGCGGCAGGCCATAGTCTGTCATGCATAAACCAAGTGTCATTTTCTTTAGGACACAGAAGCATCTTCTGGTTACAATAATATTATGATAGTCCTATTGAAGTTGAAGCAATGTATACTAGCGTAGGAAAGAGGAATCAAATATCTTCTTTATACCAGGCCGTCTCAGACCTTTGGGAAATTGGGCTGGGAGATCAGAAACAAGCTTTTAAACTTACAGTTCCTTTCACTGTGACATAGTAGAAAATGGATCTTTTGAATAGTTTTATTTATTTCTTTTGTTTACGTTGCTCTATGCATTTTAGGATATTAAAATTGTACCTCAGTGCGTATGTATTTCATACCAAACATACCACAAGAGTTCTAATGCCTTTCACCACCACCATGTCCCCTTCTTCCTTTCCTACCCCTCCCATTGCCCTGGTGGCAGCCACAGTCTTAAGTCCTGTGAATTTTGTTGGGGTTTGTCTGTTTGTGGTTTTGTTTTATTGTATTCCACATATGAGTGAAACCATCCTGTACTTCTTTTCTTTCTGGCTTATTTTGCTCAACACGATGTCCTCCAATTCCATCCAGTTTAACTGCAAAAGGCAATATTTCATCTTTTTAAACAGCTCCATAGAGTACCATTGAGTAAATAGACCACAGCTTTTTTTTTGATCCAGTCATCTGATGATGGGCACTTAAGTTAAGGCAACTAATTTTGAAAACAACATTATAGTTGACACTGATTTATAAATATGTAAACTAATGATACATTTTAAAAAATTCAGTATTTATTGAGGTAACTTTGACTTACAAAATAATGTAAACCCATATGTGCAGATTCACCATTCCTTCAATATATGACAGTATACTACCACCAAATTATAAAAAATCCTTCACCATTGTCCATTGGATCCCACTACCACTTGTTTCCACACTCCCCCTTTACCTACTAGTAATCTAAGCTTTATTGTCAAAGTACAATTATTGGTTTTTGTTTAGTCTGTTCTTTTGTTTCTTTATATTCCACATATGAGTGAGATCTTCCAGTACTTGTCTTTATCCTTCTAACTTATTTCATTTAGCATAATCAACTCTAATTCCATTCATGTTGTTGCAAATGACAGGATTTCATCTTTTTTAGGGCTATGTAGTATTCCATTGTGTGTGTATATATATATATATATACATGACATTTCCTTTATCCATTCATATGACAATGCATGGAGGTAGTTTCCAATTCTTGGCTATTATAAACAATGCTGCAATAAATATGGGGGTACCTATATCTCTGCAGATTAGTGTCTTTGCGTTTTGGGGAAAATACCCAGAAGTGGGATGATGGGATTGTACTGGATTTCCATTCTTAATTTTTTGAGGAATCGACATACTGCTTTTCATAAAGAATACACCTATTTACATTTCCACATGCAGTGTAAAATTGATCCCCTTTTACCTGCATCTTATCTCTCAGGTATTTGGTGATATCTCATTATTATTTTGGTTTGCATTTCCCAAATAAAAAGTGGGGAAGAACAACTTCGTGTGCCTGTTGGCCATCTGTATGTCTTCTTTGGTGAAATGTCTATTCAATTCTTTTGCCCATTATTTTTTGATTGGGTTGCTTTTCTGTTGTTGAGTTTTATGAATTCTTAATTTATTTTGGATATTAATCCCTTGTCAGATGTATGATGTGCAAATATCATCTTCCAGTTAGTAGGTCATCTTTTTTCATTTTGATGATAGTTTCTTCTGCTGTGCAAAAACTTTTTAGTTTGATGTAATCCCATGTGTTTATTTTTGGTTTTGTTTCCCTCACTGCTGTAGTTGAGTGCTCAAAAGCATCTCTGAGGCTTATGTCACATAATGACTTGCCTACGTTATCTTCTAAATATTTTTTGGGTTTTGGTCTCACATTAAAGTCTCTAGTCCACTTTGAATTAATTTTTGTGTATGGTGTTCGAGAGTAGTCTGTATTAATTCTTTTGCATGCCACTGCCCAGTTTCTAACACCATTTATTGAAGACTCTTTTTCAATTTTATGCCCTTGAAACCTTTGTTGTAAATTAAGTGACCATATATGCATGACTCTATTTCTGATGGTTCAGTTCTATTCCACTGATCTGTCTCTGTTTTGATTCCAGTGTCATAGAGTTTTGATCACTAATTTTTGTGTGTAGTTCAAGATCTGGGACTATAATACCTCCATTTTTAAAATTTTTTTCTCATGACTGCTTTGACTATTTAGGGTATTTTGTTATTCTATACAATTTTTTTTTAAATTTGTTCAATTTCCTTGAAAATTGTCAGTGGGATTTTGATAGGAACTGCATTAAACTTTTACATTGCTTTAGGTAAGGTGGCCATTTTAACAGTGTTAATTATTCTTAACCATGAGAACAGAATATTTTTCCATCTCTATCTTCCTCTTTTTCCTTAAAAAAAAGTCTCATGCTTTTCATTGCAAAGGTTTTTTACCTCCTTTGTTAAGTATATTCCAAGATATTTAATTTTTTGTTTCTATTGTAAATAAGTTTTGTTTTCTTGATTTAATTCTCTTCTACCATTTTACTGTGTATATTCATTAGCTGTTAAATATTTTGATGAAGCTATTAAGGTTTTCTACATATATTATTATGGCCTTATAGTGATAGTTTTAATTCTTCTTTTCCAATTTGAACTCCTTTTATTTCTTGCCTAATTGCTCTGGTTTAGACCTCTAGTGTGCTGTTAAACAGCCATAGTGAGAGTGGACAGCCTTGTTTCTTTCCTGATCTTAGAGGAAACACTTTCAGTTTTTCACCATTGAGTATGAGGCTGACCGTGGGTTGATAATACATGTCCTTTATTATGTTGAGATATGTTTCTTCTATACCAATTTTATGTAGGGTTTTTAATCATACAAGGGTGTTGAAAATTTTCAAAAGCTTTCTCTGTGTCTATTGATAAGATCGTGTGATTTTTCTTCTTGCTTTTGTTGATACAGTGCATTACATTAAAGATTTGCATATGTTGAATCATCCTTGCATCCCTGGGATAAATACCATTCAGTGATGATGAATAATCCTTTTCACATATTGCTGGATTTGGTTTGATAATATCGCATTGAGAATGTTTATATCTATGCTCATTAGAGATATTGGTCTGTAGTTTTCTTTTTTGGTGACATCTTTATAAGCTTTTGATATCGGTGTTATAGTGACCTTGTTAAAAGTGTTTGGAATTGTTGTCTGTTCTTCAATTTTTGAACAAGTTTGAGAAGAATAGGTATTAATTCTTCTCTGATAGTCTGGTAAAACTCACTAGTAAAGTCTGACAGTCCTGGACTTTTTTTGAGGAGTCTTTTTATTATTTCTTTAATTTCCTTGCTTGTGATAGTCCTGTTCAAGTTTTTCATTTCTTCTTGATTCAGTCTTGGTAGACTGTATGTTTCTAAAAATTGTCCATGTCCTTGAGGTTTTCCAATTTGTTGGCATGTAAGTGTTCATAGCAGTGTCTTATGATGCTTTATATTCTGAGGTATCTGTTGTAACTTTTCCCTATTCATTTCTGACTCTAGTTACAAGAATTTTGTTGCTTTCTTCTTAGTAGGTCTAGCCAAAAGCTTGTCAATTTTGTTTATTTTTTAAGAGAATCAGTTTTTTATTTTATTGATCATCTGAATTGTCATTTTGATTTTTAGTTCACTCATTTTCACTCAAATTCTTATTATCTCCTTCCTTCTAGTGATTTTTGGCTTCGATTGTTCTTTTCCTAGTGACTTTAGATGTGGAGTTAGATTGTTTAATGCTTATTTTCTTGTTTCTTGAGGTAGGCCTGGACTGTGATAGACTTCCCTCTTAGTACTGCTTTTGCTTCATTCCATAGAGTCTGGTGACTGGAGTTTTCATTTTCATTTGTCTCAGGTACACTTTATTTTCTCTTTTACCCAAGAGTCATTCAGATTGCATTGTTTAGACTCTCTCTTATCTTGTATTTTGACATTTTAATGATGATGTGTCTTAGTATAGGTATGTTTGGGTTTCTTTTGTTTGGAACTCTTTGAGCTTCATGGGTCTGGAGGTCTGATTTGTTTCGCAGGTTAGCGAAATTCTCAGATATTAGTTCTTCAAATATGATTACTGCTCCTTCTCTCCCTCATCTTCTTGGGTCCCTGTGATGCAAATGTCGTTCCTCTGGATATTATCCTATTGTTCTCACATACTGTCTTTGTTTCTTTAAATTCTTTTTTTTTTCTTTGCTAGTCTGCTTGAGTGCCTTCCACTGCCCTAAATTCTAACTCACTGATTCTATTGGAAGCTTCTTCCAGCCTGCTGTTGAGCTCCCTCTATTCTGTTCTTTAGCTGAGCTATAGTATTCTTTAGCTCCATGAAATCTGCTTGGAACTGCCTCACATTTTCTCTATCTTTGTTGTGCTTCTTTTTTTGTTCCTCCATTGTATTTCTGATTCCAGTGATTATCATTAAGATTGTTTATGCACCTTTATAGTCTTCTTCAGGTAGTTTACTTAAGTCTGTTTCATTCAGATTTTCTTTTCGGGTTTTATTTAGGACCACCATTTTACATATATTTCTTTGCGTCTTCAATATGCTTGGCATTCCATGTTTCTTTCTATGGGTTGGGTTTCCCTGACATAAAAGCCATGTGTTAGGATGTCAAGTTGCACAGAATGGACCTGGGCGTTGGTCTGGAATACTGGGCTTTCTTTAGTTGTGTTATCTCAACACTTCTGATTTGTTAAATCTCTAAAGTGAACCTGTGTTGAGATCTGAGGGTCTAGACTACAGGAATGAAGTTAGGCAAGGGAATGCAGATGTTTTCCCAAATCACAGGCATGAACAACAAAGTCCCAGGAGAGAGAGACCCAAGAGTTATGGACCCAGTCTATAAGCAGGCCACAGTCCTAACAGATAGCACAGAACAGAGAGAGAGCAGGAACTGATCTTAGTGGAGCATACAACCCTTGTGAAAGTCCCTCAGTCCTCCAGAGGAGTGGGAGTCCTAGCAGGAGCTGAAAAACAAGCCCCGAGGACAGTGAAAATTCAGGTAGTACCAAGCAGATAGGAAGATGTTCAGTTATAGCTGCAGGCTGGCATTGTTGCAGTTTTCATGGAGCCCTTCCAATTATTTTCCCTGGGCAATGGGTATAATGGAATAGCCTTTGCCTGGAACCAGTCAACTGTCCACACAGGCAGTGCTCAGAAAGGCAGCTTAAGCGCCAACAGTTCCACATCAGTGTGCTAATGACAGAGAATGCGGGTACTTCCTCCCAGGGGTTTTCCTGCAACGCCAGCCTACAGTGCCATCACCTAAGGAAGCAGCATCTCCATTCACAGGGAGGCTAGCCCACTTTCCACACCATGCTGAGGCTCCTGACTGAAAGCCAGTTCCCAGGTACGAAGGTGTTCACTGACGTTGAAAGTCCTTTAGCTCTGGGAGAGCTTTGGTTTCACTGGTCTCTTCTTATGGCCCGAGAGTCTCAAACAGGGTGTTTTGCAACAGAAAGATCGACTTTTCCTACTATTTATGGTTGTATGTGACCCTTCTCTTTTGTGAACACTTTGGGTTCATTTCTTCTCAAAGATCGAAGTTGCCAAATAGGTTATTTATTTTTTGGTTGTGCCGTGGGGAGGAGGAGCTTGAGATATTAATGGTCCACCATCTTTGAAGCCCATTTCCAAATGAAATTTTTGTGTACATACTGAATATTATAATATAGTTAAATATTACTTGTATAAACATACCTATATAATCAACGACTAGTTACACTAATTCTTTCAACATTCCATAGTAAATGAAAATGGTCTAAACCAAGGTAGCCTTATGATATAAAAATTGTTTTATTGACACTACTTTAAACCAATGTTATAGTGGAGACATATAGTTATTATAAAGTTTTTTATTGCACTTATATATGAATGTGATTATTTAGTTGTGGTAGAAAAGGAGACTTTCATTAGCTCAGTGTCAAATTTTCAGTCTGATGCCTGTTGTATATTAATATTAAAGAAATTATAGAAAATGTATTTCTTAATCTTTAAAAAGCTAGAATATTAATTCCCCAATGACCAGTATTTCCCCAAATTTCTCTCAAAAGGAATTTGGAAAATGTATTTCTAGAAGATCATGAAATTACATTTGGGATTTCCTCTGTTCATCAGTTTAGTAAGCTACTGGTTTATCCGCTTAGCAAATAAAGCCACAGGACGGATTTTACAAGTTTCATCTATTTATGTTGTTACCATTTTCCACCAGGCTGCCTAGCTCTCTTCTTTAAGTCTAACTTAAATGTTCCAAATGTTAGCAGCTTTCATTTACGAATTCCAAGTGATAAGATCTACAAAAATTTCAGAATATATATATGGAATCAAAATCTTCAGACTCACCCCGAGACCAAGTTACTCAACTTTTCCAAATGCCAGGCATAAGGCTCTGTTTACTCACTGATAAATTTCAGTCTATTATGCAGGTAGCTTCTGTTTCCTTCTAAACTGTGGGTAAGCACACCATAAGACAAAGAAAAAAAAAGGTGCCTTAGTCCTTAATGTACTTCTACTTTATTTTTCATGGACACCATTTCAGTTCCAAAAGTAATTGTATTTACTTATGTATTCTTAATTTTTAAATTTATTTTCATTTTTATTTTCCAGACTCAGGTCTCAAACCTGAGTCATTATCTTTCCTAGCCTGTGCCTTAGCTACCTGAGCTATAGGGAGTCGCTTGTTTGTATTTAAATAAGTAAAAAAAATCATTATTACAAACAGTGCATCTTGAGATAAATCTAAATTCCACTTAAGCGTGTTTCAAAATGAGTTATAAACTAGTAAATGAGGGAGGATGAAAAGAATTGAGATGACATCGAAAAGCTTCAGTATAAACTTGACTTCTACCCCTAAAGTATTTTGACAGGAGCTGACAACTTTTTCATCTTGACTAGTATTAAAGTTGCTTAATTAGGATTGCACAGTGTGCTTCAAATTTGAATCCAGTGAAGATCATTTGTATAGTAACTTGTAAAAGATTTTTACAATGCGGTAAGCTGTAATCACCTGGTCTCGAAAAGGAAGCAATTTCAAGAGTCTTGTATCCCTAAATGAAAACATAAATTATATTCTTTTGTATTGAAGTCACCCTTCTTCTTTTAAATTTCATTCAATACATGCTTTCCAACCTACTGCATTAGTTCAATCTTTCATGGAATTCTTTGTTTTCATGTGCAGTCAACTCCTGGCTATCTCAATTCAACGATCCAATTAAGCAAACTTCAAGCATCTGCTAATGGCACAGTTAATCTAGAGCAGCATATTATTTTAAAAAACAACTCCTTTTTGGTTTTGTAACACATTATGGTTTTTATTATAAAATACCTTGATTTGTATAGTGCTTTTTAAATTTCAGAGTACTTTCACATATATTATCTCATTTGATTTTATGCAGATTCACTTCCCTTCTTAGGAGAGGCTGATTTGGCTTCAGCTGATTGATATTAACATTAATTTGCATTCACTAAGCACATACTGGCTGAACAGCAGGAGCAGGCGGCTGCTGGAGTGTGCTGGGGAGCAGGGAAAGCTCGTGGGCGATTACAGCTCTGAGGTGGACAATAGCGCTGATGCACATAATAAGGCAGTAATGACCGCACATACGCACTGGCATATATGCTTTAATTTATTTTTCTATTGCTATTAACCACTGAAACGGGCATTTTGGAAGTTTCAAATGGATAGCTAATTATGATGGGCAAATAGGATGGCATAATAATAGTGTTTGGATGAATCACTCACCAGACATCTTGCAGTTTGAGGAACCCTTTGTGACTACCAGTACTGACTTCAGAAAAAGAATTTAAATGGAAATGAACAAAGTCACCACAGATCAGACTTCAGCATCAGCTGG
The DNA here is from genome assembly GCA_004363575.1 of Solenodon paradoxus. Taxonomy (NCBI): domain Eukaryota; kingdom Metazoa; phylum Chordata; class Mammalia; order Eulipotyphla; family Solenodontidae; genus Solenodon; species Solenodon paradoxus. The sequence continues at coordinate 15,184 of RJWH01006137.1, forward strand.
GAAGGTGGAGGCTGATGGCAGTTAACTCATTAGCAGAGGAGCATCAGATACTGATTCTAGACAATTAAGGACCAGTGGCCATTTTACCCCTGGAAGCACGCTCATACTTAGGTTTCATGCAGAGGGCATTATGAGGTGTGAAGAGAACCTAAGCACGGGTTTTGTAAATTGGCTTTGAATTCCAGCTCTCAGGCTTGCTCACGACAGTGTTGTGTGAATTCCAGGAGATAATAAGGATGAGCCAACACAGGACCTGGCTACCAGAGTAAGCATTCAATCAGTGGTAGCTATTACTAGTAGTAATTGTTTAAACATCATCATTACTCATTCCTTATCCTCCCTAGGAGAGTCACACACCCTCCCATCCTCAAGGCAGCTATTTGGAAACAGAGTGGCTATAGGCAGGCACCAAACAGTGGGTCTCGGCAGCAGACACCTTTAGACAGAGGTAGGAAGTCAACCCCACTACTTTGTGTGGAACAATGGGATGGACAGAATGGGAAGAGAGAGGTCCTTGTCTTCTCTTCATTGAGTGTAAATCACATGAAGTCTTGACATCCATGAAAGATCTTCTGGAGTCACTTCCAATTGCCAGACGCCAACGTGGCAGCAGCCTAGGATGATGAGAGGGATCTAGGCACTGAGATAAACATTTAAAAAAGGATGCAAAACAGCAAACCAACAAAGCAGCAAAGCAGGTGCACCCTGGTGGGTTGGCAGTTTAGTCTGTGACTCCAGATGGCATAAGGACCTGGGTTCAAGGCCCGGGACTGGTAAGAACAACCAACATGAACAACTAAATGGATGGATAGATGCTTCTTCCTCCTCTCTCTTCCTGCTTGCCCGCCTGCCAGCTTGTCTTACTTCCTGCCTACTTGCTTCCTTAAAGTAAATAAAACAATCTTTATCAAAATACAAAGCACTGTGATTGAAGTGATCAAAGTCTCTTTTGGGAGAAGAACACACACAGCATCTATGGAAGGAGAGAGGCTCTCAGAAATAAAGAGACTGCAAGGACGAAGAAAGTTTATGCCGCTGCCTTTCTGGGTGAGTGCAATGCCTCAGAAAGTAAGCGGACAGGCTGGTTTGCTTCTTCAGACAGAGTAGTTGCTGTTAGTCTTTTTGGGAACACAAACCCTTTTCGAAATCCACTGAAAGCTATGTATTCTCCCAGGAAAAAAACAGATGCTCACTTACCCATAAAATCTTACATGTAATTTCAAGGGGCTTATGAACCCTATTAAGCTCAGATCAAGAACCTGTGTTATCTAAGGAGATATGTGAGACTGGAATAAATATCACAAAGACGGACTGAGAGTTCCACATCTCAAAAAATAATAAAATACTTGCCCAGTGTTTACCTCCTTCTTGAGTGAAACAGGCGGCAGCTAGTTAAACTTTCTCACCAGTACGTGGGTGCTGACAGTCGTAATCAACGGTGCAATTTCATTACTGAATACCCCCTAATTTCTAACGGAGGGATTGTACTGTCACTAATGAGTTCTCATAGAGTTTGAGGGATCATTCTAATAAGGAGGAATAACGCAAGAGTGAAAATTACAAAAGATCTCCTTCCCTGTTGGACGAAAGATGGTTTTAAAATTTCAGCTCACTGGCATGTCATCATGGAGCAGCGGTTGGGTCAATCACCTCCAAAGGAGTGCAGGCCACATAACCCTGGGTTCGAGTCCTGGGTCCCAGATCCAGGGGGGAAGCAACCACTGTGAACAACTGAATGAAAATAAAATAAAATAAAGTGCTTCCTCCTCCTCTCTCTTCCTACTTGCCTGCTCCCTTTCGTTCCTGCCTACTCCTTCCCTTTTAAAAAAATTCAGCTCACCACCTGTCAGGCCCCTCTTCTCATCCCTCTGACTTCACACTAACCCCGATGAATTAGCACTGGGCCCCAGAATCACTATGTAATGTATGTGCCTACGTTTCCCTTCCTTGGCTCTGCTACCAGCAGAGCCCAAATGGGAAAGATGGAAGAGCACTAGCTGAGCACTCCAGTGGTCTCAAATCAAGTCACCACCATAAATAATGGACTATTCCTTGTTTGGACACTTTGAAGTTCCACAAGTCCAGAAATAGCAATTTAAATGACTTAATTTTCTTCTCCATTGATTTTAATGAAGCGCCCCTTAGATTCAGCCATCCGGCACAAGCAAACTCTCCAATAGTGCTGTGCACGTGTGGCTTTTGCCAGGAATGTCTGAGAAAAGGACTCTGGTTACACAACTCAACAACGAATTTGGATTAAATGCTCTCATGACAAAGCCCTAAAAGGTTAGGTGCTGATTTTAAAAGGTAATGCACCCCAATACAAGCATAGTGACATTTTACACACTGAATTGAATGGACTGAAAGCCTGCAGATGCTACCCCTTAGCAGTTTGATTTAGTTTTCTTTCTGCCTGGAGGACAGCTTTAGCTGCCCACTCTCATCGAGGATGCTGTGCTCCCCCCATTTCCCTGTTGCCCCTGGAGACTAAGCAATTCCAGCACAGCCTGGAGTGAGTCCCGAGTGTCACCTAGCCTGAGTACCAGCCCGGAGGAGGACCTAGGGACAGTCTCAGTCTGAGGGCTGCATTTGTGCTGGAGGATAGCTGAGTACGGAGGTGAGAAACAGTGACTACGAAATCTGGAGGCTGGACAGGAAAGGGAAAGGCTAAAACAGGGTGGGATAAAGAGGAAGACTAGAGTGTTTCCGAATGTACAGGAAGCATAGACCCAAAACTTCTCAGCCCAGAATCCCAGCCTGCTTGGAGAGTTTAGATTAGGATGTTCATTTTCTTGGATTTAAGACAATGATAATCTAATAACCCTAAATTGCCTGGGATGGGCAGGACTCTTATTAAAAGCACCTTCCTTAGTACATTTCCCGTGTTTTACATGGTGCCTTTAAGATGACATTAACAAAAATGTCTTTAAGATGACATTAACAAAAATGTCATGTACTCATTTGAAGGTAATGAAAAATGTTAGATTAACTAGTGCTACGTATCCCCTTTTAGTAATTCTAAAATGAATTGTCATTTAATCACAAGTTTGTCCTAAGGCGAAACTGATAATTATCACTTGGAGACAATTTCAGTACATTAGACCACTATGTTCCAAATTAACTTCCACAACGGGGTCAACAACAGTGATGTAGTTGTCAGCGTGGGCTAGCAACACTCTACTCTGACACATCAAGACTGAGCTCAGGAGAGCCCAAATGTCTTGACAGAAGAGGAACAGTTTAGAACACCTGGAGAGAACAGGATGAGACCAAACAGGCCCGATGCCTTCGCAGTCTCAAAATAGAGTCTGCGTTTGTGTGCTGACCTGATACCTTGACCCTGGGAGTCTGCAGGCTTTTGATTTAACAATGCTCATTCTATTCTTCTCACCTCTCCCGCTCAAGCACTTGAGTGGTTACAGATTGATTTCTTTGAAAAAAGGTGATATTGAAGGCTGTACAAACCACTGATGTTTACTTAGCCTCGCTCTGTGGCAGGCACTGTTCTGCATGCATGACTCACAGAAGCCCATTCGTTTCCACAGTAACTCTTGGAAGTAGGTGCTCTTATGATCTTCTTTTTATAGCTAAGAGACACCAAGGTTGTCACCTGTCCCGGGCTACCCATTTAGTAAGGAGCAGGTACAGGATGTGAACATGGGTCTAGCTGACCCCAAACCGCCTGTGGCAAGTTCTACTTCTGAATCCATAAGTTTACATAATGAGTGTCACTTTGATAGATTCGTATCAGCTCTCAAGATAACAGGAGAGATATTGCAAACTCTAAGGCAATGACTTAAACATTGTATAACTGATACACTAATAAAGGAGACAAAATGCCATCATATAAAATGGTTAAAAGCACATAAAGCAAAAAAAAAAAAGAGTGGAAAAAATAGGAACCTAGAACAAAGGCAATGACTGGATAATAATAATGAAAATGGTAGCTGGCAATCCACATACATTAATCATGACTTTGAATGTCAAGATAGCAGGATCGCACAATACTAGGAGGCCAATGGTCTGACCATATGGTGACTCCAAAAGCATGCTTATCCCCATTTTACACCAGCCACCTGATGATCTTCACCCAAACCCTTGTGCCCCTTGGACTGATGTGTGCTCATTTAGGATCTGGAAAAAATGCAGTTGACCAGTCCTGAAGCTTATTGTCCCTGACAAGCTGTGAAGTCAGCCTGGGCTGTGATGTGGGGAGAGGAAAAAGAAAAGATGGGGCTCCTCCCTTGGCTTCCACTAGCTCATGGGCTCTGATCTGGAGTCATGAAACCACAAGGGATTGATTGCAGAAGCGGATCTCCAACACAGCCGCATGGAACAGCCTGCAGGAACAGGCAGAGAAAGAACGGTCTGAAACAGGTCCACTATGGAAGCAGTGGCCCAGAACGGGCCCAGGGTCACGCAAGGGAAGGTACCAAATCCAGCTCGTCTGTTCACAGGTTGGTTTGTTTTTTGGGTTTTTTTTTTGCCTTCTTCTCGTTCCTACAGTTAGACAATGTAAGCCTATGGCACCCATCTCACAGGTCCTTTGCTAACTGTGATGTTTTCACAGCTGGAGATAAGCCTGTGGACAAAGTGTGTCGCCTCCTGGAAGCTTGCTCACAGTCAGATATTCCCCCCAAATGTCGGTGGCACATCAGACAAATTCAAGTACAGCCCTGGCTGATTGATAGGCATGACCAAGCAATTCCCCACACTCTGTAATGCAGCCTCCATGCAGCCACCCACATGTTTGCTGATACCTGGGAGAAGGACAATATAGCTCAGGCTCTGGCAGAAGTGAGAGAAAGCTTTGAAAAGGCTGTGTTTTCCACCCCAGAAGTAATACAGTGCCCATGACCATCATTTCTCAATCTCCCTAAAGAATCAGCCTTCAAAGATTTAAATAACTACAAGGGGATTTAGAAAGTCAGACCAGAAAGAGCCACAGACCAAGATTAGTGTCAGGAAAGCTGACAGGTAAATGGTCATTATGGTAAGCTAGGTGGAGAGAAATGTGGGTAGCCGGTCTCTACTTTTCCCCAACGATGGAGTGATTCATGATCCAACTCCATGGATTAGCAAGAAAGCAACAATAATAATAAATATAAATCAAGCTTATAGCATCACTAAAATATGAGTATCATTGTTATTATTATTATTAAACAACACTTAATGAGTACACACAATATGCTGGAAGCTGGTTCATCTCAGCAACAACAGCTTATTTATCCAAATCCCATCATGGAACACCAGGAATGCATGATAAAAGTTCAAGTTCACCTCAGCCTTCCAGTTCCTCAAAGGAGATAATGTTATCAGGGCCAGGCCAGATTTGTGAAACCAATGAAAAATCATTCCTTTTGACTGTCCTCATTCAGCAATCCTACAGCAGCCTCGGGACACTTGTGTCAGGACCAGTGCCATACCTTTGTCCTGCATGGTGCAGTTCAGTCATTTCTGCTCCAGGAAAACCCAGTGCTCCCCCATCGTCCCTGTGTCCATCTTCCACGCATTCCCTGACTCCCATTGTTCCCAGATCTCTATTCTTCCAAAGCCTGGCACAGGACCTGGCCTGCAGTGGGGTCTCAGGGAATTGCTGTCCTTCTTAGATCACCAGCAGCCCTGAAATGTGGACAGAATCCTGAAGCACAATATTATTGGGTTTGGGGGCTGATTTTATGAGGTATGGGAAGGAGTGGCTAGAAACCAATGAGTAGAGGGATAGCCAATCCCTCAGAAATTAGAGACACTGTGGCGCACCCTGGTGGCCTAGCCGTTTAGTGTATGCCCCTACATCCCTAGGTCCCTGGTTCAAGACCCAGGATCACGGATACCGCCAAGATGAAAAACCAAATATAATCAATAAAATGCTTCTTCCTTCTCTCTCTTTCTGCCTGCCTGCCTGTTTGCCTTCATACCTTCATGTCTTTCCTTTAAAAAAAAAAGAAGAAAGAAAATGTAGACAATGTAAAAGTCACCTTGTAATTCCATCCAGAAATGATCACACTATATATTTTAGAATACTCTTTGTTTTTATTTTCTTGATTTTGATGGTTCATTGGACAGTATCTCTTTCTCCACTTTTCTCATGAGACAGCACGTCAACTTCACAGCAAGCAAGTAGCACCCTTTTCTCTTTATCATCACGTAGAGCTTCTAGAACCCTCATAGTGGGAAATGACCTAAGAGATAATACTGCCCAACCCCAGAATAATGCAGATGAGGACAAAGAGGGTCAGAAAGGGAAAGTGGCTTCTCAAGGTTGCACAGCTATGAAATAGCAAAACCAGGTTTCAGTACCAGGTCAGCCCATGTTCAAAGTCAGATATCTAGCCACTATACCAGACACATGGACTAGGCTTCCTCCCCTTGTCAGAGGGCAAAAACAAACTATTTATGAAAAGGTAATCTCTGGTAACACACAGCAGCACATGAGTTTAATGGGAAGAGGTAAGGGTTGGGCAAAATGAGTCTAGGTCTGTCAGATTGGAGAGGATATTGTTCATCCATTTAAAAATGGTTAAATCAATTTTATTGAAGGACTATTGCATTATAACCTACTAATAAATCAATATCTATATATAATGTGATAAGTTCACCAGTATTTCGTTTTTCCCTTCACTGTACAATTAATCCCTTTTATCCCATTTGCCCCCACCTCCCCTTCCTCTTCCTGCAACACAGATTTGCTTTTTTAGCTAAAAGTCTATTGTTGTCTGATTTAGTTCATTTAAAAATAATTGTTGATATTTAGCATCTATTGTTCACAATGCTACATTCATTTTTGAATATTGACATTGTATCTCCCTCTGTATTTCATACCACACCCTCTACCAGAGTTGATTTATTCCACATTTTAAGGTCTATTTTTGTTTACTTTAGTTAACTCATTTGCTTGATGTCTCCATACACAGCATATGTCAGAGATCTCATACATTACTTTCTTTCTCCTTTTGGGTTATCTTGCTAAGTATAGTTCACTCCAGGTCCATCCATATTGTTGCAAATGTCAGGAGTTCACCTTTTCTATGGTTGCATAGTATTCTATCACACATACACATGTGCCCACACCTGGAGAAGTGATCCGATGGGAAAGAACACCTGACTTGATGAGATCTGACTGAGGCCAGCGACTCAGAGAAGGAACCTTCCAGAAGGGAAAGATGCTTGGACTGACCTGTAAGAATGAATAGCCTTCTGTCATCTTCCTAGTCATCTGGCTTATCTCTGTCCTAGCATCATGTTGCAATTGCCTGTTTACTCCTGTGACTTTGCAGTTAGACAGGGAGTTTCTTGAAAGGAGAGACCATGTCTGTCTGACTCATTCTATTATCCTCACTCTTAGTAGTGCCCTGACCAAAATAGGTATTCGTTAAATATTTGTCCAATGAACTTGGGAGTGTGTGTACATGCACGTGCAAGTTCACAAGTGTACCTGCATTCAGGGGGGTGGTAGCTGGTAAGAGAGGCTGGAAGAAGGGATATGTGGACCCGAGTGACAGGATGCTCACCAGAAGATTTACATGTCTCCACAGACTATACTCTCCTGAGATGCTCTGTCAAATGGTAGTAAGACCTGCCATTTGCCATACGCCCTGTAGTTCCTGTGACTTTGCATAAGTATTTCTTTAACATTCATAAAAACCCTTTGACATGGGCATTCTAAGTTTACAGGTAAAGTAATAACTTGATTCAGAGACAGATAAGCTTGTTCAAAGTCACTTTCATAAGTTGAAAACTTGAGTTGCATTTTGAGTAAAGTCGGTCTGATTTCAAAATCTGAGCTTGTAGCCACTATGCTGGAAGATGCTGTGGCTACTTTAGGTTGGGTGCTAATTGTTCTTTGTTAGTCTCACCCGATGCCTACTCCAAATGTCCCTGTGCTCCAGGCATGTTCAGTGGCACGGGAGCAATGTAGCTCTGAAGGCTGGAGGCAGGAGCCAAGGAGTGCTGGAGGGACTCCTGTCCCTGTGGAGGGCCACAACTCAGTGACAGGACTCCCCTACACAGGTGCTTAGGTCTTTTTCTGAGCATTTCTTTGAAATCTTTTTAAAGCCATGGTTCTCCCACATTTTTGTCTCAGGACCCCCTTACATACTTAACCATGACTGAGAAACTCCAAAGGCTTTTCGGTTTTGGGGGGGGGGTCTTGTCTATTGCTATGTATCATACTAGAAATTAAAACCAAGAAATTGAAAATTACATATTTATTCCTTCATTTACAAAAAAACCCATCACAATCATTTTTATGAAAAATAATGAGATTTTCCAAAACAAAAGGAAATATAATGAGGAGCTTGGCATTCGTGTCTGTAAATCTCCTTAAAGGCTGGCTTAGTGGGAGACAGCTGGCTTCTCCTACCTGCTTCTGCGTTCAGTCTTTATCATTGGGGATGCAGCAGATGTGGAAATGCCAGTGCACATACATACGTAGTTGGAAAAAGGAGAAATCCTCACCCCAGGGTTCCTCCAGTCCCACTTTAAGAAACCAGACCTTAAGATTTGCTCTTCTAAAGTATCATTGATACCTGCAAACTTTACATTAAGGCCACAACTATCCCAAGAAAAAAATAAAATAAAAAGTGCCGGGACTTTTCAGGAGGAAAAACATTTTGGAACTGCCAGACCACCACAAAAATAGACGACTAAGAATAGCCCTCCATGAACAGAATCAGTCCGGGAAACTAAACAGCCTGATTGCCTAGGCTTAGAATAGGCTAATTTAAGGATTGGCAGAGGGGCATATAATGCTGCTTGGGAATTGGTAGCACAACTAACTTTTTTTTCCCAAAGTGCCCAGCAGGAGAGGGCCTTCTTAAGCAGTTTTTTTTATCTCATATTTTGAGCATGGCAGGGCCAATTAAACACCCACTGCAGTGTTCCAGGCTAATCTATTATGTTTCCATTCAAGCGTCATTATTATTAAAGGTAATTGTAGGCAGAGGAGCAGAATCCAAAAATGCCCACTCAGGCCCTTATGCCTTTTATAGAGAGAACAGGAGAGTACATTTTGACAATGAGAAAATCTTGCTGGGCTGTAGGATTTGAAATTTGGGGGTTAGGGTGTTCATTTATGAGTTGGCAAAGTACAACCTTCTAACTTCTATGACGTGAAAGAAGTTTTCTCAACATCCCTTACAAAGTAACGCTGAATATGACTGCCAAGGAAATCTAACATTTGGTGTCAGTCTCTCTTAGTGAGGGTTAAGATGGGAATGGGGGGAAGGAAGCAGTGTACTTCCTGAAGACCCGGGTTTGAGGGAGTTTAAGACTTCAGTCAGTTCCAAACCTAGAAAATGCAAATCATCCTTCTAATGTCACTGTCAGTTGATGACTGGTGTCCTGTTTTAAAGGAATGAAATGTGAAACATGAACTGAAATGCTGTCTGTTCACTTAACGTCATGCATGAAATGCCCTTCTGTCATATTTGTCAAGGGCTCCAGAGAAGGCCCCAATGAGGGCAGCTTTCGGAAGGGGTCAGTTCTTGGTGGGTGGAGGTGCAGTTACAGAAGTGCCTTATATTGACACTAGCCACCTTTGCCATTCAACGGTGCCTGTTTCCTTCTCTGGCAACTTCCTGTCTCCTGCTAATGTTATCTCCATGATTACCAGTTGCCTTGCTGAGTTCCAGAAGAAACCTTATGAATATGTCAGTTACATGTTCTTCTGCTCCAAGGTGGCTGTCAGGGGCTTTGTGCAGACAATTCAGGAAGATCACTGGAGGGGGAGCATTCAACAATACAGACTGCCTCTGACCTCCTACCTTACTACCCCCACCACTCACAGTGTGTGCAGATATTTCTGGGGTCAGAGGCTATTTTGGGATGTGTCAAAATTAGATAGCTGGGTAAACATGAGGTCAGTTGAGAAGTTTTTGTGGTGAGACAAAAAGTCTTGTTTTATCTAAACATCTGTAATTTGGAATTTCATTGTCACTGCTAGTTGGGCTTTCTGGCTAGAGGTGGCAGAAGGAAAGTCAGAAGAGTCTTCTCAGGTGATTACAGTAATGTGGAAACTAGTGTATGCATGGAGAAGATGTCCTCAGAGTGAGGCTTATAAATTTCTGGGACTGTTGAAGTACACTGTGACATTTGTACTTAGGCTGACCATATTTCCTTGAGAAAAAATAGGACATTGGGATGGCAAAATTGGGACAGGGTTATGCGCTGCCGACTGAGGGGAGGAGAGGAGGTGGAGCAATCCAAGCAGGAGCAGAGTAGCCAGGCCAGCAACAAGTAAATCCTATGTGATGCCGATCAGAGATCACTAGTAACTGAACTAGTAACATATGGTCAGGCTGGATTTCATACAAACAGTCAGAGGCAGTGTAAAGAATTTTGGCACCTTAGCCAAAAATTAAATTTGATACTTCTATAAGGCCCCTCTCAATGTCTTGCCTAAAACACATGCCACTTTAACCATTCCAGAAATGCCCACTAACTGACCCAGGGATAGAGATAACCCTCACAGTGACAGAAATAAACCCCACAGTGCCGGAGACAACCTTCATCGTACCTACCTGTGGCTCAACCACACTGCAGTGTTCTGCTCCCTTTGAAGAAACAGGTGTGCAGGATGTGGGGGGTGGAATCCTCTTCCCATGGCTCCTGTTGCCTCACAGGGGGCTGGAATAGCAGCAGTATCTATGGTCCACTGCAGTCAGCACTGGCAGGGTAAAAGGGGCAGCTGTTTTAAGGCATCCTCAACAGTCTGAGTCCAGGGCAACTCAGCTGCCCCTTTTGCCCTGTGTTAAAGGCGGCCTTGGTTTATGAAAACAGGAAAAAAATTAACATTTTTATTAAAACTACAGGACTGTCAGGAAATATGAAAAAAGTTGTACTGTCCTGTTTAAAATGGTACACATGGTCAGCCTATTTGTACTCTCCTGACTGGACTATCAACACACTCCCTGTAGATAGTCCCTCAATGTATAGCTCTGCCTCTGTCTCTACATCACTTTTACTCTGTCACTCATAGACACCCACAATTCCACACCAGAAAGCTCTGTAGAAGGCAGCTCATCTGTCTACTTCTGTCCTGGAATCCCCTGCATCTTACTGTCACATACTATGTGGAATATCTTGCCCTCCCTAGTTCCCAAGGATTTGGATCCCTGCTTTTCAAGTTGATCTGACTCAAACTCTCTTTCCCTCTCCCCAACAAGCCAGTCATTCTGGTCCTTTCAGGTGACCTGGGTCTCTCTTGGCCCAGATCTAATAATTTCCCCAGATGTTCTGAGCTTGAACTTGTGACTATTTCAACTCAGTCAAATTAGAGGTGTGAATGGTGCTGAAACTTCAAAATGACTAGCTCAGGAAGGAGGACTGTTCACAGAAGAATATAAAAGTTTGGAAAAAAAGAAAAAACAGGTTTCTGGAAGCTGCCTGGTATAATAACTTTGGGATTTTCTAGCCCTCCTGGATGCTGTTTGGACATTTACTAGCTGCATGATTTTCAGCACATTGTTTATCTCATGACTCAATTCTTCAATGTAAAATGGGAGGAGTATCAGTCCCTACCTCCTAGAGCTGGCGAGAGGAATAAATGAGATAAACTGTGTTGAGTGCCAGGCATATAATAAGACCTGAAAATGATACTAATTTTCTGCCTATGACTGAAGGTCTACACAGGCTCACCTATTTTCTATTTTCTTTATGTGGAAGCAGTGTTTTGATTTTCCAAATTCGTTAACCATGTAACACGAGCTAACCGTCATAGAATGAAGACATGCACAGGAAATTCAAATCCTAGACATTTCTATTTCTTCACCAAACTTAAACTAAACCAAATTATAATCAATAAACACGGCACTCCCTGGTGGAGCAGTGGTTAGGTCAATCACCTCTGAAGGAGCACTAGTCATATACCCCTGGGTTTGAGTCTCAGGTCTGGGGAGACTCAACCAGTGTGAACTATATAAAATAAAATAAAAATAAAAACTAAATAAAAATAATAAAGTGCTTGCTACTCCTCGTTCTTCCTGCCTGCCTGCTTGCTTGCCTTCATTTCTGCCTACACCTACCTTTTCTTAAAAAATTAAATAAAATCATCAATAATAATTATGGAGAATGCCTCACTCAACTTTAAGAGCAACAACACACTTGTAAAATTTAAATATATATGTACATATCCACATACACACAACATATATGTATATATATGCATATGTATATTATACTAATAGAAACCTTAGGCCCCAGAGAACTCTGCATATGACTTACTTTCAGTGTAAGTCAAATGTACAGCAGATGGTGGGACTCCAGAAACCTAAGTTCCAGCTAGCAGAATATACTGCCTTCAGTGTACTGCAAAGGGGTAGTTTATGTGGGGGTTGGGGAAGAAGCAAGAAGGTTAGGTCAAAGGTCATTCAGTAAATCACAAGCAAAGACAAGACCAGAGCCCTCAAGTCTTGAGTCCTTGCTATTAACTCTCAACTATCCCTCAAATACTCTATAGGCACTACCATTGTCTCAGGAAGGCTGCTGAAGGTGGTGACAGCAGTAATTAATCGTTTCTTTATGGTCATTCTTTATCTCTGACCACCATTCTAATCTAATCTTGTCTCCATTCTCTTAGCAGTAGCAGCTACCTTCTCTTCACACTCTTTTCTTTCTTGTTTTCCTTCTTCTCAAGGCCTTACAGAGAACCTGCAAAAATTCATCCAGGAAGTAATTGGCTTCAGTTCTGGAGTTGTATTCCCAGTCCTTGATCTGTAAGGGGTTGGGGAGTTAGCCCTTGAAATTCTGTTCTAGGCCTTCTTTGACACTGAGGCCCAGGGTAAAAAAGAGGACTGAATTCAGTGTGCTCTTGGGACAAGAAATTTGCAAGACATCACTTAATGAGCAGAACAAATGGGAATGACTTTGAAGTCACTAGTGCAGGGTCCTCAAAACAAGTTAGTTTCAGGTGACTCTGTATAATCCCAAAAGTAACCAGAGTAGGAATTTTGACCACCTTAATGAGGCCAAGTAGGAGAAATTCTGAGGAAAAGTCAAGGAAACTATTCTCCTTAAGTGCTAGCCTGAAAGTGAGGTGGCTAAAATGAATGGAGGGGTGACGGCTGTATGTATGAAGCTTATGCATATCAGTCTTCTTCTCCAAGAATTTAGCAGCTAAGCACAATTGGTATTGACCTCAATTGTCTCACAATTAAGCACTAATTCTTAATGAAGTTGATTTTATGGAATAATAGTTCAAGTTGGAGCCCATGATGTCTCAATGTAAAGTAAAAGCTATTTAATGCTCAACAGGATGACAGTCATAGGATAATTTCTGTTTCCAACGAATTTGATTCCTGCAGCATTAGTCACACCAGTGAAAATTTTTCCTTTAAAAGTAATTCAGATGACTTCTGCAGTCATGAGCACATCAGTGACACATCACTGATAAAGCACATTTCTTTTATCTCAAAAACACAAAATATGAATAAGGAAGGCAATCAATGGATCCTTTTATGTTTATTACCTCAGGAATTTAAAGATGATAGTTATACTAAACTGGTTCCTAAAATTTAACACATATTATTTTGACCATACTTCTTTTTAACTGGAAAAGATTTCTGCATAACAATGATTTTTGCTAACAGTGATTATAATCATTATACATCATGAACATTATTCTTTGCCCATAACACCGTTTCATAATCTTTTTAACATTTAGAAATTGCCCTTCTATTGACTGAATGTGTCCTTGCACAATTCATATGTTAAAACCCTAACCCAATATGACTTTATTTGGAGATGAGGTCTTTAGGGAGGCAATTAAGGTAAAATGAGGTCATTAGAATGGGATATTAATCCAGTAGAAAAGACGTTCGTTTTGGGGGTTTTTTTTTAAAGGAAAGGTGTAGGCAGGAATGACGGCAAGCAGGCTGGCAGGAAGAGAGAGGAGGAAGAACCATCTTTTTTTATTTTTATTTAGTTGTTCACACTGGTTGAATTTCCCCAGACCCAGGACTCAAACCCAGGGGTGTGTGGCTTGCTCCTTCAGAGCCAACTGACCCAGCTTCTGGTGCACCAGGGCACACCAGAACTGATATTCTTATAAGAAGAGGAAGACAGAGCTCTCTTTCTCTCTCATCATGTAGACACACAGACTAAGGGTCATCTGAACATACATCAGTAAGGCAGCTGTCTGCAAGCAAAGATGAGAATTCTTACCAGAAACTGACCTTGCTGAACCCTGATCTTGTACTTCTAGACTTGAGAATCATGATAAAATAAACGTTTTATTTAAGCTAACCAGTCTATGATATTTTTATGATAGCTTTTGCTATGACAACTAACATAAGCCCACCAAGTGCATTAGTCCTATAATTCCTCATTGCATGATGTGATAAAAACTAGAGAGTCTTAGTGAGTTTCCCAAGGTCAAATTTCATTATTCAAGTTTCCCTAAAATTTCACTTCAAAATTACTTTTCATGTTTTCTTCACTGAACAGTATTCTTCATGAAAATATTTCTCATACATTCCCTCATGTCAGGTCTTAATACTGTCAGCAATCTTGTTCCTGCCCTTATGACGTTATGGCTTGGACTACCGACAAAATCTCTCCTTCACCTCCAAGTTTTGACTTCCACCTAAATGCATCAGGCACTCTACTATTGAGGAGACTTTTTACAATCCCAATTTCAGGTCAGGCTCTTGAGCATAAACTCTACACTCAATATCTACAGGTTCATTCATTGTTGACCAGAGTTGGAGGTCTTCAGCCTCTTTTATGATCTCCTTATTTCTCCATTCATATACAGCTAACACCTTGAAAATTGTATATTAAAAAATAAGAAGACTCTGAAAGGTGGACAGGAGAAGTCAGACCAACCTCAAACTTCAGAACCCAAGAGTTAACTTCCACCTGAGCAAAGCCCAAATAGGAAGCTTGGACTTCCATCCTTACCAGACTGTGATGACGCACATCACCTTCCCTAAATGGGTGGTGTTAGAGAAAGCCTGGTGGGGAGCTGGGACACCAGCACTAAGTAGTAATGAGACTACCCTCCAATACACACTCATGTCACAAACTAAAAAATACAGAGACATGGAAAGTAAAAAAAAAATACCCAAATAGGATTTTGGCAAAAGGAAACTACTATGTCTGAGACGAAAAACATACTGGCTAGTATTAATGGCAGATTAGACATTTGAAAAGAAAAATTAGTAAACTTGAAGACATAGCAATATCAATTCTCCAAAATAAAACACACAGAGAAAAAATTAATGAAAAGAGCATCGGCAATTTAAGGGACAACTTCAATAAACATATATATGTGGAGTCCCATTGGAGGGAAGGGCCTGAAAATTTTCTATTGATGAAAATCATGACCTCATAGGTTCCAGATACTCGAAAAACCCTAAACACAAAACAAACAAATATTAAGACCACTATATCATAGTCAAATTTCTCAGTGATAATCAAGATTCCAGAAGATTTCTTATCAGAAATAGGTCCAATGAAAAGACAGTTAAAATGGTACCTTTAAAGCATAAAAATTTAACAAAGTTATTAACCTTAACTTCTATACCCAGCAAAATATCTTTCGAAAATGAAGATGAGAAAAGCCTTTTTAATATATGAATGCTGGAAAAATCATCACCAGAAAACATGTATTGGAAGAAAAGTTAAAGATAGTCCTTGAGATAGAAGTAAAGTGGCACTAGAAGGAAGTATGTTTCTATGCAAATGAATGAAGAGCACCAAGAAATGCTAACAGCATGGAAAAATCTATCAGGTTGTATTTTCTTATTATTTAAATATCTTAAGTGATCATTTAAATAAAAATTATATACTGTATTACGCATTTATAGTAAATGTGAAGGAAAAGTTATAGCATCAAGGCCAGGAGTTGGGAAATACAAGTCTACTATTATAAGTTTCTTTATAATACTACATATGAAGTAGTATAATGCTCCTAGAAGGTAAATTGTGATAAGTTAAAAATGCATACTAAAAACCTTAAAACAAGCACTAAAATAACAAAATATTTATAACCAGCAATAGAAATAAAATGGAATAATAAAAACATTCAATTAGTTGAAAAGAAAGCAGAAAAAGAACAAAAGATCAAGTTCCAACATGGTAGACTGGCAAAATCTTGAGCTCACCTTCCCCCCACAGACACATGAAAACTGTATACATTTCAGAACTGTAGCCTTTGGGAAAAAAACAGCAAATGGAAAAGAGCAAATCCACAGGGAAAATGGATAGCAGACATTGGAAAGGGTAGAAAAAGCCAAGATACCACATCAGTGTGAAGATTGCCTGGACACTGCAACCTTTGGGTCAGGAGGGAAACCATTGGTACTGAGCTGCTTCTGAGGACTTAATGATTCATATAAGGTGCCCCAGAACCTGGGAACTACCTTAGAGGGGAGCTGTACATCCTGGTGTGAAAAAACAGAAGGGTGTTTCTTTAGAAAACAGTAGGACTTTGAGAAGCAGAGATCCCAGAAGAGAGAGCATGGGGAGCTGGTAAAATGTACACAGACGTAACTGAAAGATTTTCATTTGTTGAACCAAAATACATCAGTGTGAGGAATAAGAAAGAGGTATAGCCACTTGTGAACAGAGACACTGCTAGATAGCCACTCCAGGCTCTTTTTAGCTGTGTGACTCCTGAGCTGGCAGATGCTATATTGCAGTCAGGCCCAGAGGGTGAAATGAACAGCCCACCGTCATCAGCCTGCTTGTGGTGTAGGACAGTTTGCCATTATCTTAAACTTATACTCTGCAACCTCATAACACAAGACAGGGGGAAAAAAGCCATTTATCCTAACAAATAAAAACAAGTACTAAAAAATGGAAAAACAGAACTATAACCCAAATAGTGCACCAAAACGAAAACTCAGGGGAAAATCTTAATGCAGCAGAATTAAGTAAACTACCTGAAGATTTCAAAGCAACACTTTTAACAATACTCACTGAAATCATGAGAGCAATGAATGTGAAAAATGAGAGCTATAACAAGGATTGAGAAAATATGAGAACGTTCTTAACAGAATTCATAGAGATAAAGAACACAATAAACTAATAAATACAAAAGAAGGGCTCAACAGTAGAATGGAAGAAACATGCAATCATATTGGTGAACCAAAAGATAGGGAAATAGAAAGCTACCAAGCAGACTAGTAAAAGAAAAAGGAATTATAAGAAACAAAGAGAGCATGAGAGATAATATCAAAAGAAACACCATTTGCATAATAGAGGCCCCAAAAGGAGAAAGGAGAGAGAATAGGGCAGAAACCTTATGTGAAGAAATAATAGCTGAGAACTTCTCTAACATAGAGAAGGAATCAGACATCCAAATTTAGGAAATGCAGCATCCCTAACTAGAAAACACACCCCCACACACATTTTTGTAATTAAAATGATAAAAATCAATGATAGAATCTAAAAAAGCATCTAGAGAAAAACAAGTCACATAAAAAGGGGCCCCCAAAGATCATCTGCATATTTCTTCATAGAAACTTTCTAGACTGAAGGTAAAATAGCATGACACATTCAAAGTGCTAAAGTAATAGGATTATCAAACAAGAATACACTACCTTGCTAGGTTAACATTTCGAATTGAAAGAATGATAAAAAGCTTTGGAGACAAATAAAAGTTAAAGGAATTAATACAATAGTACCAATCTTACAAGAAATACTAAAGGGATTTCTATAAAATGAGGAAAAACCCCACTGAAAAACAGCAAGATACCGAAAGCATAAGCTGTGTGGAGAAGAGTAAAAATGTAAGCTGTTAGAATGAGCTCGATATTAACTTGTTTTCATGTTTAAAAATGTTATAAGCATAAAATTACATGGTTCAACATATGCAAATCTATTAATGTAACATATCATATCAACAAAAGTATGGATAAAAATATGAGATGCAGAAAAAGCATTTGACAAGGTTCAGTACCCATTTAAATAAAAAATCTTTCAATTAAATTGGAATAGAAGGAACATATATCAACACAGTAAAGGTAATATGTGATAAACCCACAGCTAGCATCATACTCAATGGTGGAAATCTGAACACTTTCCTTCTAAGATCAGAAACAAGACAAGGATGATATCTCACCACTTCCACTCAACATTGTTTTGAAAGTCCTACTCAGATCAATTTGTCAAGAAAAAGATATACAAAGAATTCAAATTAGAAAAAGAAGAAAAACTATCACTATTTGCAGATGATATGATCATATACATAAAAAACTCGTAAGACTCCACCTAAAATCTATTAGAATTAATACATACAGTAAGGTGGAGGACTACAAAATTAATATACAAAACCTGTTGCATTGTTATATGCAAACAATGATCAAGAAGAAAAACAATTTAAGAAAACAATTCCACTTATAATAGATACGAAAAGAATTAAAGATCTTGGAATAAATGTAACAAAGGAGGTGAAAAACCTATATAATGAAAACTAAAACACATTGCTGAAAGAAATAGAAGAATAAAGACATGGGAAGATAGTCCAGGTTAATGGATGGGACAAATTAACATTGTTAAAATGATCATCATACCTAATACACTACACATATTTAATACAATGTCTATCAGGATTTCATTGGAATTTTTCAAGGAAATAGTAAAAAACATCAAAAAATTTGCATGGAATCACAGAAAAACTCCAAAAGCCAAAACAATCACAAGAAAAAAGGACAAAAGTGGAGGTAGTAATCAAGATAACGTGGTACTGGAATAATAACAGAGACATATATCAATGGAATAGAACTAAATCAGCAGAAGTAAATTGACACATATTTTGTCAATGAATTATGACAAAGGAGTCAAAAGCATATAATGGAGAAAGTATTTTCAACAAAAGGAATAAAATAGACCACTCTAACACCATACACAAAATTAATTCAAAATGGATTAGAGACTTAGATGTAAAACTGGAAACCATAAAATACTTAAAAGAAAATATTGGAATACATTCTATGACATCAAATTTAGAGATGTGCTTTGGGACTTGAATCCAGTGGCAAGGGAAACCAACAAACATATGGAAGTTACATCAAATTAAAACACTTTTGCATGATGAGAGAAACTGCCACTTGAAGAAATGACAGCCATTCTGAGTGGAGAAGACATTTGCACATCATATACCTGACAAAGGGTTAATGTCCAAAATATCTAAATAACACACTGCTCAACAACAACAAAAACAGTCAAAACTGAGTAGGAAGATTTTAATAGGCACTTCTCTAAAGAAGACTGACAGATAGCCAACAGGTATATGAAAAAATGCTCATTACTTATTATTAGGAAAATGCAAATCTAAACCACAATGTGATATCACCTCACATCTGTAAGAATGGCATATACTGGAAAGATTAGAAACAGTAAGTGATGGTGAGGGTATGGAGAAAAGGGAACATATATATACTGCTCCTGGGAAGGTAAATTGGTGCAGTTACTTTGGAAAATAGTATGGGACATTCCTCAAAAAGTTAAAAATAGAAATACTTACTATCTATCAATTCCACTTCTGAAGAATATTAAAGCACTAATTCAGAAAGATATATGTACCTCTTTATTCATTGAAGCACTACTTTATATAAGAAAGAAAGGGAAACAACCTAAGTGCCCTTCAACAGATGATTGGATAAAGAAAATGTAGCACACATACAAAATGGAATCCTACACAATCCTCAAAAGACAAAATCGTGTCATTTGTGACATCATGGATGGAACTAGAGGGGATTATGCTAAATGAAATAAGTTAGAAGGAGAAAGACAAACACTAGATGATCTCACTCACATGTGGACTAGAAAGAAACAAAGCAAATGAATAGACAAGACAAAATAAAACTGAACTTTGTACTCTCACAACAGATCTCAGATTACCAGAGAGGTGGGGGCTGGAGGTGGGAACAAAGAGTGATGGGGGTCCAATGGACAATGGTGGGAGGTTATTAGAAAATCAGTGGTAAGTGTGATATGTTATCACATATATGATGAAGAGTGAACCTGCTCATCTAAAACATATATTATCTTATAAACCAATGTTATCTTAATAAAAATGAAAGTATCATAGACAATAGATAAGTTAAATAGGAGACAAATACTGAGATCAGAGACTTAAACCTAACCACATCAATAATTGCATAACATGTAAATGGTGCCAATATTCTGTAGTAGGTTGCTTTAAATAATGGCTTCCAATGATTTCTTCCTCCTGGTATTTGTATACTTATGCAATCCTCTCTCACTGGGTATGGGATGGAAATAGTCAATGACATGTAAGAAATCAAATATCCTATGGATATGATATATTTTTGAGATTAGGTAACAAAAATATTATAGCTTCCACCCTTCTGACTCTCTCACACTCTCTTTCTTGCTTATTCAGAGGGACACCAGTTGCCATCTTTTAAGCAGCCCTATAGAGAAGCCCTTGTGTCAAGGAACTGATAACTTAATCAACAGCCTGTAAAGACTTGGGACTTTTTCAGCAGCTACAGGAGTGAGCTTGGAAGCAGATCCTCTTCCAGTAGAGTGCTAAGATGACTATCAGCCCAGTAAATATCTTTATGACAGCCTCAGGAAAGACCCTGAATCAGCAAAGCTAGTTAAGCTGCGCCCAGATACTTGGTCCATAGAAATTGTGAAATAATAAATACGTCACTGCAAATCACTAACTTTCGGGGGGTAATTTGTTATGTAATGGTGGATAACTTATAAAAACTCCAAGTAAAATGTAGATAATTTTCGGTTGGATAAAACAATGAGATCCATGTATATCCTGCTATAGAAACACACTTTCATATTTAGAAAAGCAAGCTGACAAAGATTAAACATGAAAGGATGGAAAACATACCATGTTAACACTAATCAAAAGAAAACTGGAATGCCAATAGTAAATCTAGACACAATATATTTCAAAGCAAAGAACAAGACCAAAGGTAAAAAAAAAATGCATTCATTTCTTAATAACCAAGGAGAAGGTATATCAAGAGGACATGTCAAATTTATATACTTATAGAGCTAATAACAGAGCTGCAGAATACAATAATAGAAACTAGATAGAACTATAAGGGGAAATTGATCAATTCACAATATTTAGAGATACTTTTATACTTCTTTCTTAATAAAAAGACAGAAGAATTCAACCAACAAGATTGAATTAGCCTTTACAGTACACACTACCCAATGGTAGCAGCACACACATTCTTTTGGCCTCTGTGGTTCGGCCCCGAAAAGACTTATCCCACTAAGTTCTGGTCCTGGCTGTTGGAACCTCTGATCTCAATCCTGAATTTTTTTTTTTTTGGTGTCACTTTGACCCTTCAAGAAAGCAATTTCCTTTAAGCAGGTTTTCCTCCAATTAACTGTAACTTCAGGAAGAATGGCCCAATGGCCCAAGTCCTCTATAATTGCAAGTTTCAACTAGGTCCTAGCATTCAGAGATGGTACTTGGTGAAGACTGTGTCTCTATCCCTAGTGCCTGGAAAACAGACAACGTTTTTGACAGAATGAGTAAAATGACAGAAAATGTTCCATCTTACACAAGTACTTTGTCCTCTCATTATAACATCAGGCATTTTGTGGTTGTGCAGGAAGAATATACCAAGCTTCTTTACAAAAGTTATCTCATTTGAACCCTTTGAAGAACCACTATTACCTCTTCTATTTTACAGAAGAATCTGAGACTTGCAAAACATGAAGCAACTTGTCCAAATGAACAAAGCAGGTGCGTCATAAAATCATGATTCCCATCTAGGTTGGTAATTCCAACCAAGTGTGTTTTTGAGACTGAGACAGTGTTTATAAAGTACTTAGCATGGTATTTGTCCCAGCTCTTAGCACCCTTCCCTCCAAACTCCATATGCTTCCTACTAAATCCACGTTTAACGAAGGATACGACTCATTATTATTTTATCATCTCATATCATGTGATATTGCTTTCCCCACCCATGTTCCCAAATTTGGGTCACAACTGTCATCTTTTACTTAACTAGTCCTATACCATGTATCACTACGAAAAATATAATCTTAGCTTCCTCAGTAGTCTTCAACCTTTCAGATTGAAACTAGTTAAGTTGCATACATAAACATCACCATTTATCAGAATACCCATTGACTGTATCTTATTGATTACTTTCCTATTTGTCTCTGTGCCTTAACATCAAAATCCTAACAAAAATATTTATTGACTTTACTCAGTACTGTAGCCCTCATTTCAGTAAGAACCTGAGAACCATCAGAAATCCAATTGAAAATCATTTCTGATTGGTGGGAGCTGAGAATACTTCCTACTAGAATTGTGACTTGGGTTGGGTCTTTGGGAAGGTGGCATTCAACAGATAGATTTGGGGAAAGATAATGCTTTAGAGGTGAAGGCAGAACAAGACATGGAAGCTGGAAAGCAGGGATGAATTTCGAGCAAGGGGAGTAGTTCCATCTGCTAGAATTTTAGATGAAGTAGAAAAGGAGGTAGCAGTGATGGCAGCAGTGGTGAAGGCCCTAAAGGAATTAGGATAAGTGGAATTGTGGAAAAGTTAGCCTAGAGAAAATTAACAGATAGTTTTTTTAAATCTAGGTAATGGAAGAACTTTGAAGACTTGTCAAAGTTTTCCTTTCTTTTTTTTAAAGGAAAGTTGTAGGCAGGAATAAAAGTGAGTAGGCAGGTAGGCAGGAAGTGGGAGGAGGAAGAAGCATTTATTTTGATTAAGTTGTTCATCTCAGCTGTCACCACCTGCAGCCCCAGTCCAGCTACAAACCCGGTCCTTGGGATGTGTGTGGGCTGTGCCCAGCCAGAGGCCCTGGACCCAACTGTTAAAACACCAGGGTGTACCTTATCAAGGTTTCCTGGTGGCAAGCTAGAATCTAAAACGCCTCTATAAATGGTGATTACATTATCATTAAGAGCAATCATAATCACATTTACTGTAGTGCTGCCTTCCACCTGGGAACATGACATCATATATCTTTCATTTGGAGGACTGCGGGATAGCAGTTGTCCCCCAAAATAAGCTTACAGGGTGTTTAAAAGCCTGTCAAGAAATTATTACAAAGCATTTAAGCAAGCTGGGCTGTTTTTGCTTTACTTTTTCACTTTTTCTATCTAATTTCCCCACAGATGAAAACTTTTCACTTTGGGTAATAGACTAAACTCTTTGAAGCTAGGAGAAAAACGTAGGGTCCTTAGGTAAGGTATGCTTGTCTTCCACTCAAGGTTGTAGCACCGGTACCTTCCCTTCCTTCCCAAACCCCGTCTCCCAGCTTTACTGCATTTGATTAACTGCAAACAGTCTCAGCATAGCTTCCACAAGCTGGCAGTATATTTCTACAGCGCAAATACTTTTTTGATTCATGAATCAATCTCAGTATGCAGCACAGTGATGACAGTCATTGTCTCCGGATGATGAGATTACAGGTGATTCTTTTTTGCTTTTTGCTTGTCTGTAATATCTGGTTTTGCTGCTGTGAATATGTATTACCAGTGAACAGAGACATAATAAAAGCAGTTCTAAGGAAGATTCAATTTCATTAAAATGTCAAGTTAATGAAGCTGGGTACAAAATTGTCTAAGCAATATGACCTCAACTTAGTGAAATGATAAATGATTAAAAGAATAGACTGGAAGGAGATGTACCCAAATATTAATAGTTGTCTCTGGGATCAAGACTCCAGGTGCTAAGGGCTCCAATGAGAAAGGGAGGTAGGTACTAAAGAGTGTAAAATTTAAGGGGGCACTCACCAGCAAGGTCATGAAAGTATAGAATTGGCACCCGACAAGAGTGCTTCCTTAAATTTATGCTCTGAGCACTTTGTGTGTCTCATCCTTGTCTGGGCCCTGCCAGGGTGACTAACAAATGAAGAGGTTTGACTCCTTAAACAACCGTCTTTCAAATGACCATTTGATTGTGCTCTTGTAGGGAGAAATGCAGTAATTATGTTTTCCATTTCCCCCAGTCTATCAACAATCAGCTAGCTTTATGACTCCTCTCTCCAGTCTTGCTCTTGCTTATCAGCCAGTCTGCTTTTCAACTATTCTTTGTCAATACTCTGAACTCGTCTCACCTTTGATAACATCCTTACCTCTCACCAAAACCACCAAGGGCTGGGATCCTCTATAAAGGCAGTTCTGGGCTCATATGAAGCTTTATCTCAACACTACCCAGCAATCTTGCATGTCCCTTGTCAACTCATTTTCCTTTCCTCATCAACAGTCTTTCAAACCTCCATTCTCCTGAAACTACTACCCACATCATCTTTCTCAGTCTCAGTAGATGACTTTGTATCGATCCATCTGGGTCCTGGTAGGAATCAGATGTCATATCTTAGTGAGACAATTAAAATGAGCTTAATGATCATTTTCAAAGGTGGGAGCAGAGTTTCAGGAAACCAACATACATAGTGCAGATCCTGGAACCAGCAAGAGTGGGGAAGTGTTAAAACCCCAGGTTTTCAGGGGATCGGAAAGAAAGCAGTCATCAGAAGTTGCAGTGGGTAACTGTGTAGAGGTGACTATCTGATAGGAGTTGGGGCCTCCTGATATTTATAGAGAGAAATAGTTGATCTAAAGCAGTTCTGTAAGGGGAAAAGTGGGGGAATAAATACCCAGGTCTCACAAGCCTCACACTCTTCAATCTACAGCTGGTACCTCCCATTAGCCAACCTCAACTTGAAGTGCCACAGAAATCAACCTCCTACTTACAGAACAGGATGGAAATTATTGCAGAGTGGACCTAGGCAGATAGACCATCCATTTCAGACAAAATAAAGACCATCGGGTAGGAAGTCCTCCAATTCCTGCAATTCCTTCCTGAGTATTTATTCAGTTTCTCTTCTTTCTTTCCCAGGCCAATGGAGGTGATGACCATAATCCTCCCTGCAGTCAGTCCTGTGCACAATCACTTGTTCTGACTTTCCTGAATTTCGTTCTTCAGGGGTCCCTTCCTAATTAGCATTTCAACATTTTCTCCCATACACAAATCAAACAAACAAAGCAAAATAAAATACTTTCTCTGATTACGATCCTTATGGCGTCATCTACCCTTGAAAGTGCTCTTACTTCTTCACCTCCAGTCAACTGATGAACCAACTACAGTGTAGTCTAGCTCTTAATAAAGATAAAGGACCCCATTCCTCACCCTCACCTGCCAGAGTGCTCATTCAGAACTGAGCACTGATAATGTAACTGCTCTCCATGGTCTTGAAGATAAAATTTAGACTCCCTAACCCAATATGTAAAGTTTATCATTGTGTAGGTCCTGTGTATTTGTTCACACTTCTCCAGGTTTAATTGATTACTTCTCCCCTAACAATTCAACTACTCAAGTACTTTCAAGCTTACCAACTCTCTCTGCTTACTTTTTTCTCCTTGAAAGATCTTTCCTCAACCTATACCAACCCCTTTCTGTCTCTCTTGAATTCCTACACATTCTTCAAGACTCAGTTTAAACTTTACTGCTTCCTGAATGCACTTCTTGATCTATCATTGCTCCTGCTATGCTTTAACCTAATGTTTGATTTACTGCAATACTCTTTATCAGGAGTCAGCAAACTATTGCCTATTTTCTGTTTTCATAAATGAAGTTTTACTGGAACATTAGGCATGCCCATTAATTCATGTATGATCTACTGCTGCTTTTGTTTCAACAATCAAGTTCAATAGTTGCAACAGAGCATGTTTGGCCTACAAAATCTAAAGTCTTTATGCTGGCCCTTTCAAAACAACACTTCTCAACCCTGCTCTAAATCAGTGGTTCTCAAATCTGAATACATAATTAAGCTGCCTGAAAATATTCTGATACCTTGGTTATATCTCTCAGAAATTCTGACTTAATTGCTATGCCTTGACAGTTTTAGAAGTCCCTCAGGTGATTCTAACGGGCACCTCTTTAAGAACTTCTACTGGAGACGAAGTTCCTTAAGTGCAGGAACTGTGCCTTTGCCTTTCATCTCTCTGTCTCTAGTTCTAGCTCAGGTTAGTCAATTAATTATTGTTATATGAATAATAGTAAAATCAACAGTAAGTAATTACTGTGCTCCAGAACTAATGCCAAGTGCTAATTATCTTAATTAATCCTCACTATTAATCTGGAAGGTACACAGTACTATTGCTTCCATTTTACAGATGAAATAACTGAGGTTCAAAGAGGTTGACTAGCTTACACAAGGTCACATAGTAAGAAAGAGAACTATAACTTGAAGTCAAGCTGTTGTGATTTTTAGAAACTTTGTTCTTAATCAAACTATGTCACCTTAAAGAGTCTTAAGTAACTTGTTATAGAAGAAAGTGAGTAAGCTTATTGAAGGTTAAGGAGTTGAGACTGCAGATAAGAGGAGCAATTTTTTTTGTAAATGGGGGCTATGGGAATATAATAAAATAACACTAAAACTGATAATAACAGCAACTCTCACTTCTTGAGCACTTGACCTACGCCAGATACTTTAAATGCATAATCTCATTTAATTCTTATGACTCAGAAAAGAGTTGTTTTTTTTTTTCTACAGGACTGGCAGATAACCAGGCAGACACTGTTATAAATTAATAAATTAGTTTTATATAACAGGATATTACAGAGAAACTATTTTTATCTCAGTTGCAGCTGACACCCAAAGAGTAAGGAGGTTTTAAAAACTGTTTTTGATTATTAATCCCTCTCCAACACTGAGAATATAAAGAAGGGACCCATGAAGAAGTTCAGGGAGTAAGAGCTAGTTTTAAACACCTGCTGAGTCCAGAGAACATTGAAGCTGGATTATCATGTTTTTTCTTGCTCCTCACCCCCACTGTACTTCTCTTTTCTGCCTCTGTTTTGACACCTGAGGAAGTTAGAATCCACAGGTAGCCAGGTGGGGGAGAGGAGGAGAAGGACATGGTGATGATCTCCCTCTTCCTACTGCAAGCCCCACTTAATGGAATGGAGAAGCTTTCATTTTAGGTCAAGACAGAAGTTCTGACTTATTTTGTTTTTTAATTTAAAATTTTATTTTATTTTTCCAGCGTTACTGAGATAACTGACATAGAACACTGTGAAAGTTTAAAGTGTATACTGTGATGGCTTGATATACATATGTATTGTGAAATGATGACTACAATAAAGCTAGTGAATACCTGCATTATCTCAGTTACTATTAATATTTGTTGTATTTCTAAAGTCTACTGTCTTAGCAACTCCCAAGTATACAATATAGTTATCAGTATCATTGATTACAGTGACCATGCTGTACATCAGATCTTCAGAACGTATTCATTTGTAGCTGAAATTTGGTGCTCTTGACTGCCCTTCACCACTTTCTCTCCTCTCCCATTATAGTTATATAATTTTATTATAATAACGACAATAATAAATCAACTTCTTTATCCAAGACTCAACAGAAAAGTTCCAGAACTAGCCCTGCTTATCACCCAAGAGAGGATAAAGCACAGGATTGAATAGATTTGAAGGGATAGTATGGCCGGCCCTGTTAATCAATGGCCCACATATGGACCCTATACCATCCAGGTGGCAGAATGGTGAGAATATTGTTTCAAGAGCCCAAGGATAGGAATCATTGTCCAGACTCCAATACTTGCTAACTGTGTGACTTTAAACATTTCACTTAACTTTTTAGAGTCTCAATTTCCTTATCTGAAAATTAGCCACCTTATCTCTCATAATTAAGATAGAAAAGGTGGAAAATTTGAAAGTGCTTTGCTAAACATGCATAAGAGATTATTGACAAGTAAAAATGCACAAAAGTTTTCAGAAAAAAACCTCAGAATCAAGGGAAAAGTTGCTATGGTTTATTTCAGGATGACCCTAGTGAGAATATATATACATATATATAGTATATAATAGGTATATATGATATGCATGTAGGTATATATATGTACATATATACACACTAATGAGATGACAGATGATAGTGAGATTGAGATAGGTAGAAAGATAGAGTGAGACAGATGTATACACAGAGACGTGCACACATATATAAAACACTAAGGAATGAGGTACAAATCAATAATATAGTTGTAAGACAGTTCATAAGAAAACCCTAGTTCATTTTTTGTTGTTGTTTAGTTTTTCAAAATTCAATTGCTTTTTATAGGTACATAAAACCAGATATGCTGTTTCCATGGCTTCTTGATTCCCCGTGCTGTTTGGTGAGTCTAAAAGCAATTCTAATGTCTCTTCCCATTATAAAACAAAAAATGAGTTATAAATACGAGTATATTCAAATGGTAGTAGTGTTTGTGTGTGTGAGAGAGAGAAAGAGAGAGAGAAAGAGTTTGGAGCTACTTTTTACCAATAAATTGAGCCCTTGACAAAACTTCTGAGGCCTGTATCATTTGTTTTAAATGCTGTGGTATTATAGCATTACTGTAGGCAATTATTTTCCAGGCTGTCAACAAGAATTTTTAACCTTTGGCCTTCAAAAATAATGAATGGTCCACTTTCCTCCCCAGAACCTCTTTTCTTTCTGGACTTTATTTCCCTGTATTGCTGTAGAAAACTCCTATCCAGACCCAAATTCTGCTTCAAACTTGAATTGTGAAATGTTAAAGACTGTGGCTTTTCCTTACCCAAAACTAAGATGGTGGCAGGAAAGTCATAAAACTCACAACATGGATGGGTCTGGAGGGAATGATGCTTAGCAAGAAGGAGCCAGAAGGAGAAAGACAAATACATGAAGAGCTTTATATACGTGTGTGAGTCTGTGTGTATATATGTGTCTTACTCTATCTTTCTACCTATCTCAGTCTCATTATGAGAAAGACATCATATGAGATGTATAGAGACAATAAGCAAACAAATGAACTAAATTAAACAAAAACTGATTTTAAAAAAGAACTAAATCAGACAACAGATTTTAGCCAAAAAAAGGCAAATCAAAGGTTGTGGGAAGGGAAGGGGTCTGGTATAGGGGTGAATTTAAAGGTGAAGGAAAAAGTGAAATGGTGGTTAATTTACAATATTGTACATAGATGTCTATTTGCTATGATGGACACCTTAAAACTATGTTATAATGAAATATCCCTTCAGCAAAATCAATTCTGAAAGCTCAAATGAAGAGCCATCCCAGTTAGTCTCAATCTTGGCTGATATTAACCAGGGCACTGAGGTAATGGTCACTTGCCAATTGCTACATCCTACGTCAAGAACAAAATGACCAAAGTGCAGAGCTTTGAGAGAGTGAATGTCTCATGATTTCAGTTACTTTGTGACTTCGAGGTGGAAGAGGAGGAAGACAGACCTACGGTGTCACCTGAAAGTGACATCTGTAGTCTCCGAACTCTCAGACCCTTGAGTTGTGCCTCTTTGCAGCCCTTTATTACATTCTGCCCTAAGGTGCAGTTAGCACTGCCTGCCTTTCATCTTCTCTCCTCGCCCATGCAGGTCCATCACTACAGCCTGAAGTGTGTGGCTCAGTGACTGGCACTGGAGCATGCTTCACTAGAGTTGAATGCATAAATGACATCTGGACATTGGCCAATTTTGGACATCTGTTGGGCTGGAAGAGTTCATTTACCATGAGAGCTTTGTTCTTTTTTTCTACAAAGGACTTCATAGGCTACTGAAGCATGTAGAAGGTTACTGAATTACTGGACTTTGTGACTACCCCCAAGTTTTAGTTACAGTTGATAATGCACACACTTAATCCCATTTAAGTTAGTTCAGCTTCCGTTCCCTTTGGAGAATGCATGGAACACAGCAGTATGTGACACCATGGACCGACTGGGAGAGACTGTCTGGAGCACCTTGGTCAGGACTCCAAGAAAAAACCTAGACCCAAAGGGAAAAGTCGACTGTGACTGACTGGCAGTGTTTTCTTTCTTTCTTTCTTTTGTTTTAAAAGAAAGGTGCAGGCAGGAACGAACGCAGGCAGGTAGACAGGCAGAAAGAGAAAAGAAAAAGGAATGCTTTATTTTATTTTTATTTAGTTGATCACACTGATTGTTCCCCCATCTCAGACCCTCCCAGACCTGAAACTCCAACCCAGGGGCATGTGGCCTGTGCTCCTTTGGCAGTGATTGGCCTAACCACTGCTCCACCAGGGCACAGCGATTGGCAATGTTTTCATAGGTACAGAGGGGAAAGCGTAGGCATGGATGGCTCACATTCACCTTCTCCTCTGTAGCTTGCTCTCAGGGCTTTTCTTATTCCTTATAGAAAAGATATCAGTTGATAAGATAAGAATCACAATATACTATAGAATCTGGTTTGTGAGTTTCCCCTTAACTTTTCTCTTCCATGAGTGACTGATATCATCCATAATACTTTTGTCTAAACATTACAGCCATGAGG
Source organism: Solenodon paradoxus (assembly GCA_004363575.1). Taxonomy (NCBI): domain Eukaryota; kingdom Metazoa; phylum Chordata; class Mammalia; order Eulipotyphla; family Solenodontidae; genus Solenodon; species Solenodon paradoxus. Next base: position 45,426 of record RJWH01006137.1, read on the forward strand.
TCCCAGTGTGAAAGTGGATGGGAACACGATTAGCAAACATAGAACATACTACACATGTGAAAGGATATCATCCCCTCATTCAGGCTATAGTAGCTTTGCCAGTATAGTCCCTGGAACAGCAGTATGGGCACCCCCAGGGAACTTGTCAGAAATGGAAAAACTCAGGCTGCATCCCACACCTGCTCTGTGAGCAGCACTGGTCCAAGAAATCTAAGTAACTCAGCCAGACATCCAATCAGCCCCCAATTTTAACTTTATCCAAAAGGAAGGTTGTGAGGATGAAATTCCCACATAGTAACTTCATTAGGACCAGTTCCTTTCGGTTCTCTAAGGTAGTACTTATTCCTAAAATAAAAACAACTACCCTGTTTCTTTTCCCAATCCATCCATCCACTGACCCATTGGGAAAACATCACATTTCATCATGACTCACTGAGTTAATGTATAGCTTTTTGTCTAAATGAAGTCCTGACAGAGATCTACCTTTGGTTTCACTGCGTGACAATTATGTCCCAGTGACTACTAAATAAAGATGATCTTTGGAATGTGAATTCACACAGGAGTGCTCATTTTCATCAGCAAGGCAGCATTATATGGATGGTGTGCCAGCACATGAGCTAGCTTCATGTGACCACGATACCAAGCTAGGTATTAAAACACTCTTGGTCAAAGACAATTCCACCTGTGATTAAAAAAAAAAAGAGCTGGTATAGATTACTAGTAGACATGTGCTAAGAGACTTTATCTTAGTATCTTAATCTTAATGACCATCCTTGGGAGGGCGTATTTTGATCACCCCCATTTTCTACATGAGAAAACTAAGGCTCAGAGAGTTTAAAGGACTAGTCACCTGAAATCAGAGAGTGTTGCTTGAATTAGAAACAGAATCTGTCATTTTGAAAACCTAAGCTCTATTTCTTAACCATTCTGCTACAGGAAATATGTTGATTCAGATGCTCTGGGAAAAGCCAATTTTTCTTCCCAACCTCAGGCAGGGCAAACAAACAATTCTTGCTTCTGTCTATTCACCACACACAGAGGGCGGGTGGGGGAGAGTGTGTTACCTGACTTCCTGGGGACCCCATTAGCATTTGAAAATAGAATTAAGTAAGCATGAGGGATTTCAATAATCCTTATTGTCTTCCTTCTATCTAATCTAACTCTGGATCAAGTTACTGGGGAAGGTTGTGGAATTTCCTTTTCCCTAAATCTTACTGGAATGTTTTAGTTCAGCCTCCCATCGTCTGGATGAAGGAAGCAATATTCCTTATGTCTTGAAAAATGTCATGATAAACTGACTATTTACTTTTGAATGAATAAATCATGTGGAATGATAGTAACGAGAAAAAATTGATCTGCCCTCAAGGAGAGTGCAATTTAGATGAAGAAAAGAGATTCATTTCTCACTTCGCCCATCAACAGACATCGCTGCAGCAAGGACTGTGCCAGGACACCTGGAAGATAAGATGTGCCACTTGAAGACTGATGTCTTTGTGGGCTCCTTTGGACAGGGGGACATTTCATGGCTGTTTGATCAAAATGTTAGAGTCACAAAAGCTGCACCAGAATGTTCTGTGCCCCTGTAAAATGTGGTCTCTGCTCTTGGAAGGTTAGAGTCACAAAAGAGTAACAGTCCCCATGTGTTGGTGTTCTGAGTGTGTTATCGTGGATCTTTGTCAGCCACGCTCCAGCTTGCGTAGTATCCCCCCTTGGAAAAATAATTTGATCTCTTTTGGTTGCGTTGCTGTATTCATTTTAGACTTTGAAATTGCATCTCAGTCTATATCACATATCACACCCACCACCAGAGTTCCAGGGTCCTTCCCTCCTCCTCCCACCCTCCTGGCAGCCATCATCTTGTGTCCTGTGAACTTTTGCTGGGGTTTAACTGTTTATTTAATTTCATTATATTCGACATATGAGTGAGACCATCCTGTGTTTCTCTTTCTCTTTCTGTCTTATTTCCCTTAACAAAATCCCCTCTAGTTCAATCCAGGTGGTTGCAAAGAACACAATTTCATCTTTTTTAACAGCTGCATAGAATCCCATTTGAGTGTCTAGATCACAGCTTCTTTATGTAGTCATCGGTCGATGGGCATTTAGGTTGCTTTCATGTCTTGGCTATGGTGAACTGTGCAGCTATGAACACGCAGATGTTTTTCCTGATTAGAGATTTTATGTTCTCTGGGTACATGCCTAGGAATGGAATTGCTGGGTCAAATTGTAGTTCCATCTTTGTTTGAGGACTCTCCATGCTGTTTTCCAAAGAGGTTGCACCAAATTACATTCTCACCAACACTATAGGAGCACTCCTCCTTTAAAAAAAAAGCTTTTTACTCCTTCCCTCCTTCCTTCCATCCTCCCTTCCTCCCTCCCTCCCCTTCCTTCTTCCCCTTCCTTCCTTCCTCATCCTTCCTTCCTTCCTTCTTCCCTCCCTCCCTCCTTTCCTTCCTTCCTTCCTTTTCTTCCTTCCTTCCTTTTCTTCCTTCCTTCCTTTTCTCCCTTCCTTCCTTCTTTCCCTCCTTCCCCACTCTCCCTCTCTCCTTTTTGTGTTTGCCAAACCTCTGATAAAATAGTCATTGGAAATTATGCAAAGAGTATAATTCCTCAATAAAAATGGCCCTCCCTTGTAAAACAATCACTAATTGTACTGGTTGGATGATTGCCAGTTCATCAGATTCCATCATGCAACACACTGTCACTCCTCACACCTGGGCACAAATCGCAGCAAAAAAGGGGGAAAATGCATACAAAGTTTAGCAAAAAACTAAACTTTCAACTGGAGTCCACTCTAGACATTAGCGGAATCCCTCTTCTGTTTACACCTCTGAGCTTGGGCTGCCCACACTTGGCTTAACAAAAGAAGGCCGAGAGGAAGCCTGGTGGAACAGGGGTTGGGCACAAGCCACATACATTCCAACGTTCCAGCTTCTCGTCCAGGGGCCAGTGGAAACAGCCAAGATGAACAACTAAATAAAATAAAGTGCTTCTTCCTCCTCTCTCTTCCTCCCTGCCTGTCTCTGCTCGCCTTCATTCCTGCCTTACAAGAGAATACTTGGGGGACTATGGGGGTGACAGGCACAGCTGTCACAATGCTGCTGAGGTCCTCGCTATCTGACTCTGGGGTGTGGGCAGTGGTGTGCTGAAGCGTCTTCCTGCTTCGGCCCTGCTCAGCAGGGTGAATGTGCCACCAGGGGTCACTGGGGAACTGGGGGGCTCCAACTCCCTGGGAGCACACGTGACTGTTGGCTGGGACTCCTGGTCTGAGTGGAGTGGCACGGGGCGCAGGCTCAAGGAGAGCATTTTGGTGGGGGCTTCTAGCGACACCCAGAGGCCACCACCACCTGAGAGGACCACATCTAAGGCCTTGCCCGTCCCTCTGAGGCAGGAGTGGGGAACTGGATGGGGTGTGGGCCGTCTAGGCCAAGCATGTCTTGGAGAAGTTGTGGCTGGACATTGATGAACCAGTTCCAGGTCTGCAGCACTGACAGGTGGGTCCTTCCAGAAAGGCCCAGCCTCTCCTGTGTTGAGCAGTAGGTGTCACAGCAGGTCCACACAGCCAGTCCTGAGGATCTTAACCGCTTCCCTCTGCGCTTACACCCTCGCCCAGGCCCAGATGGCTGTGCCACCTGGTGTGAAGCATTAGGTGGTAGGGACCACACCTCTCACCTAACACAGCCCAGCATACCTCCTAGGTCTGGAAAGCACCTCCCACCTGACATGGCATCCCCTTCCCTCTACACACTCTTCATCCTTCACGACTCCAGGATCCCCTTCTGATAGAAGACGAAACTGATGGTGACAGGTCTGCAATTTGCCCTAGAGAGCACATCAGGTGAGTGACATCCAGCACCTGAACCCAAAGCAGCCTATTCCAGTGACTGAGACTCTGTGGGAGGGTGGGGGAGCAGGTAGATGCTGGTGGATGGAGACTAATTTGTAAGCAAGGAACAGAGTAAAACAAAAGCAACCTTCGGACATTGACGACAGATCCGAGGCTACTGTTGGGCAAGCGGTCTGTGAGCAAGAGGTGGTGGGTCCTCTTGCTGGACAGGGGTGAAGGATTTTTGCTCATTTGGTGGTGGGCAAGGTCTGCTGTCATATATTCGAGGAGTGATGAACCTGCCCATATAGGCTGACATTATTTTGTAGTCAAAGTTACCTCTCATTATTAATTTAAACAATGTGATGTAGCAAATTTCAGTCAAAGTCAAAAATTTTTTATTTTAGATTCAACTCAGCAAGCAGAGCTCCAGTGAGTCCTCTGTGCCAGGCACTAGGGGCAGCTGATGCACAGAGAAGGAAAAATGGACTTTGTTCTGTGACAGTGTGTTGCCTCTGTGTTGGAGAGAATAACTTTAATACAAGGCAACACTTGACAAACACCAAAGAAAATGTCTAGTCAAAAAGCAATGGGAGGCACGCCATGGTGGAGCAACAGTTTGGTCCGTCACTTTTGGCCACCTCAATCCACATACATTCCAAGGACCTGGGTTCATATCCTGGATCTGGTATGTGGGAGGGAACAACCAAGATGAACAATTAAATAAAATAAATAAAAAGTGTTATTTTCCTTCTCTCCCTTCCTGCCTGCACCTTTCCTTAAAAAACAAAAAACAATAGGAAGCACATCCTGTGATTTAGCAGAGAATTTTGCCATGTCTGGCTGGCACAGTCCACATCCATACCAAGGACCCAGGTTCATGTCTCAGGGAAGAGAGGACAACCAAGATGAACAAGTAAATAAAAAAAGGAAATGTTTCCTCCCCTCTTAAAAAACAGCAAACAGCGGGAACATGGAAGGGGAGGAAGAAAGAGAAATTTTGCCTGAGATGAGACAGAGAATGTGTCCTAGATGAGATGTCACATCAATGATACAGGCTCTTGAAAGATGAGTGGGACTTTGTCAGGACAAACAACACTGCTCTTACAGAAGCCAGTGTTCTAACCACACTTTGAAAAAAATTCCATGCGAGTGTATTTTCCATGATGTCTCTTTTCCTCCCTCACTTCTGCACTGAAGGTGCATGTGAGTCTCACGTGCGTTGCAGCGCACACAGGAAGTGCAAGACCATGGGGGTGAATTGTGCTGTGGAATGTGAGTGGGTGCCGGCAGGCTGCATTGGGGAAGCAGCCATTAGAGCCAAGAACTTGATGAAATTACTTTCTATCATCAAGACGAGATGTAATCAAGCTAAAGGGTACAGGCCTTGGGCAAAACAACAAAGAAACCAAGTGAGGAAATTATTTTCTAGGGGCCTTTACAGCAAATCAGGAAAAATTCTCAGAATGGTAGGAGGATGTAGTTGAAGAGGCAGGTCATGGAGAGCCCAAGACTCTGAGTTCTGGTAGTGATTTGAATACTAGTAGTGTTCGTGACTTTAAATACGTCACTTGTCCTCTCTAACATCTGATGGTTTGCTTTTGGATAACAAAATCAGGAGCAAGACCAGTCAGCAAACACTGGGCTATATTCCAGAAGCCTAAACACCAAGAAACTAAGGAGGTCCTAGAATACATTTACACCAATCCCAATCCTCACCATTTCTATCTTGGCTAAAACAAGGGTGACCTACGAATTCAGGTTATAAAACCTTTCCTCACTGAACCTCTGGCCTAGAGAATTCAGTATGTGGAGTTAACCCAATTAGCCCCTATTTACCTATATAAGCAAGTCCAACTCTGCATTTTTTGTCTTTAATTGTTAAATGGCAACAAAAACACAGTGATTGGAAAATGATATAAGTGGTAGGAAAATAAAAGTTCAGGGAGATCAAGTGATTCATCTAAAGCCAAACAGCTAGTATATGTCAGGGCTGGTGCCACAACTCATGTATTTCACAGCAGAGATCAAAGTTGTAGTAACTACCCAAACAATGCTGAATTAGCTAACTCACCTATCATGGGAATTTTTCATCCTAGTCTTTGAGGTGTATTAGTTAGCATTCTAGGTTTTTAAAAAGAAGATGAGTAAGACTCATAATGATTTTTTTCTTTTCTTTTCCTTCTTACTTTAGAGGAAAGAAGCAATCAAGAATGAAAGCAAGTCGGCAGGCAGGAAGGAAGAAGTAGGGAGAGCTTAAAACAGACCACAATTATGTCACAATTTTCATGGGTCAGAAATCTGAGGATGGCTCAGCTGGGTCCTCTGCTCAGGATTTCACAAGGCTACAATCAAGGTATTAGCTGGGACTGGGATCTCATCTGAGGTTCAAGGTCCTCTACCAAGTTATGTGTTTGTTTGCAAAATTCATTTTCTTGCTGCAGTAGAACTCATGGTGGTTTCTTCTTCAAGGGCATCAGGAGATAGAGTCTCTTCTTTCAGTAAAGGCATGGAATTTCATTTAAAGAGCTCACCCGATTAGGTCAAATACACTCAACACAATCTCCCTTTTGATAAACTCAAAGTTAACCTATTAGAGTCTTCCATTTGCAAAACTCTACCACCTTTGTCTAATTCTTTTGGTAGAAGCAAGTAACAGGTCCCACCCACGTTAACAGGAGGGGCTTATATTAGGAGATAGATACCAGAATGTGGGCATTACAATGAACCGTCTTAGAATTTTACCTTTCGCAAACTCTAAGGAACTTTTCCAATGGATGCTTCCTGTGTTTCTATCAGAGGTACCCAAATCATTTAATATCTTGGGAATCACAATTACAATCACTGTTTTTTTTATCACCTGCTTCCCAATAGTTGTGGGGTTTTTTTGTTTTGTTTAGTTTTTTGTCGTTTAACAATTTAAGGCATGAATTACAGAAGCAGTGCTAAAAGAAATACTACCTTTCAGGGTTGCTGAGTGGATTCAATCCAAAAAAGTATGTTCAGTGACTGACATAGTAGTATGCACTAAACAGGTGTTTAATTAATAGTGGTAATAGTGGGGAAGAGCAGAGAGGTCTGTCCTGATGGTATAGACCTCCTACATCTCTAGGAAGAGTCATCATAGAGGCCACACCCAGTATTTCCTTTGTCTGGAAGGGACCGTTGAGAAAGAATACTAAGAAAATATCTAAACACCTTTGGAAAAACATGCTAAATGGTAAATATAAAAATAAGACATTATCCCTTTGAAGGCAAGGAGTGAGATATGTGCTATTTGCTTTGTCAATCTGAATATTAAAAACCACGTTTTGTTCCTGAGTCTTGAGTTTATCCTCTTTAAAGTTCAGTTAGATAATAAGATCCCTTTTGTTTGCATAATAAAAAAGTAAGTTATCATTCTCTCTCTCTCTCTCTCTCTCTGCAGGGGTGTGCGTGTATGTGCGTGTATTTTGGTGCAGAGTTATGGAATGACATCAGGTCTTTACTTAGTCCTACTGGTTCTTTCCTTTTCCCCTTAATTTTTACTCATATGTGTATAACCACTTCCCAACCACATATTTTTGGTTATCCCAGAGAGGGTGCAAAGGGACCAGTGTGAATGAACATCTCAATTAACAAAAAGAACTTTTGAAGAAGCATGCTATGATCTTTTTTCATGTATTATGCTCAGCTCCTATAACAACAGAGGAGAGAAAAAGAAACTCTAATAAAGGGCACAGTCCATAAGTGAAAACCCAGGAGGTGAATTTCCATTACGTGAAGAAGTTATCAAAATCAAATTTAGTCACATGAATTGTAGGGTTGTTTTTGTCCTTTTTGCCTAAAACAAAACAAGTATGCATTACCATCATTATTTCCAAAGTCTATCTGCACAATACAATGCATGGTTGGATATTATCATAACAGATAAAATAATGTCTTTTTCCATAAATTGTGCATCCTGGCTTATATCAGTCATACAGAAGGAACTGTGCCCCATTCTCATGGGTCTTGTAACTGGTAACTTATCTTAACCTGCAATGATTGATGCATGAATGGGTCAGTCTCCACAAATGTTCAACTCGGGTGGTGAGTGAAATCCAGATAAATAATATGAGGGTTAGCAATAATCTGACTAATTCCATCATGCCAGAGGAAGTCTTAAAAATTTAGATATTGTAGATTTTACTCAAAGATTCATTTATTTAATTACTCAGAAATGCACCTCACGAGGCAGAATTATCCATAGTTGTATGGCTTGGCTGATGTAATTAGATATAAACTCGCCCATTTCTACTCCACTTTGGACACAGCAGACAGAAGATTTCCTCTTCTGAGCCAGCATAGGGAGACAGCTTGGAATTTGACTCAAAAAGATTCCCATTATGTCCTAAATGGTCATTTAACAAAGTACTCTTTGTTAAATATTTCACAGACCCCATTACCTCCTCTTTCATTAGACTACAAATTAAAATCCTAAATAGCAAATATACGAAGTGAAATGCTTTTCTTCCTCTTCAGATCACATCGTGATGAGGGTTTCAGTGGTGCTAAAGCAGGATGGACGTAGCCAATTCCCTCTGAAGGAGAAAACAAGAAAAGCAATGCTTTCATTATTTCAGGAAATGCATCTATATTGGAGGGATGGAGCAACCCTCACGCTGCTACCTAAATTCCCAAGGCATGGTTTATACATAATATCATATACCATAAAGGTAATAATTCCCAGTTGAAGAAATAATGGAAGACCTAGAAAGGTGGTTATTCTTATTATTTATTGTTCATCATCTTCAACAATACCTAATTCAATAATTTAAAAAAGAAGCCCAATGTCAATGACCATTAAAAAGAGGGGGATAATAACCATTAGGAATATTTCTCCTCTCCTTATAAAAGCTTAGCATTTGATTATTTACTTAATAGTTTCAATGATTAATTATCTTCTAATGTCCCACAGGGAGAAGAGAATATTAGAAATGATCTAGACTGAAAAACCAAAAGAGACTTTTTTCTCCTATTTCAAAGTAATTTGGCATCTTGTGGGTAGATGGAACGGTGACTGCCTTCTGAACTGTTTAGGGGATAGCCCTTCCCAAAAGAAGAATGTTCAGGGAACAGTAAATTCATCTTTAAGCCCACACACACACACACACACACACACACACACACACACACACACACACACATCTATGAGCTCTTTCCTTTATGGGAGCCCTGGTTGCTATATCATCTTAACATGTAAGGTCAAAAGGTGAAAAGAATAGACATAAGAGAATTAGGAATTGTAAAACAAACCTAAAAGGATAGAAGAGAGTAGAGGGAGTTGAGACAAGCATTTTCCTAACTTTGAGCTGTTGGCTGTCGGATGTGGCAGTCAGTGTGTTTTTTTTCCCTGCCATCAAGTAGGCCAAAGAAGTTCCATGATGCAAGGTAAAGAGGCAAAGTTTCATTGAATCATTGTGTCCAATAGTGGAAGAAACGCAAAGGACCTGAGAGGCCATGTGTCTCAGTCCCCCCACTTGACAGATAAGAAAACTGTGGTACAAGCACAGTAATCAATGTGCTTTCGGTTATAGAGCAAATTGGAGGCAGAGTTGGGGCTTGAACTTAAATTGAGAGTTTGTGAGGGCAGAGAATGCATACTCTTTCCAGTAGTCCATACGGGACAGATGTGGTACTTTGGCCACAGAAGGTTAGCCAACAGTAGTGGGACTGCACTCACTTTATATGTCTTGACTGTCAATACCTCATGACTTCTGTGTCACCCCTCTTCCAACTTGCCTCTATGAACCACACATATAAAATGATGACCTATACGTAGCATCTGTGAAAAATTGGGGATTGGGAGAAGGAAACTGACCTCATGGTGGTAGTCATAGCCACAGGTTTTCAGGAAAAAATTTTAAAGGAAAACAAGTGTAGGTATAACAGTGTGGTACTCAAGTGGTGGGAAGGGGCATATGTGTCGCAGTTAAAATGCCTCCAAGACATGCTACTTTTTCAAGTGACTAAAGATCATCTTAGAAGACTGTTCTGGCTGATGTGTGCAGAATGGACTCTAGGGAGGCAAGAATGGATATAAAGAGAAAAGTAGAAAGACATCATACAATGGAAGGGAGTTTCTCACTGACAATAGTAGCTGGAAAAAATACATCTCCTTTCATGATGTATGGATGTATCATAAGGAATATTTTCTCAACTGATTTGAGGGCAGAATATTTCAATAGTTTAATAGGCATAGACCTCGAAAGTGGTGTTTCAGGTTGTTTGCACCAACTTGCATCATTCTGAGAAAATTTCCAAAGTACCATCCTAGCATATTAGTTTTCAACAATAAACTTGTTCATTTCATATTCACTTGCCCAAATTCTTTCCCAAAGATTGCAACACAGTTCATCCTCAGAAAACTTTTTCTTTGAATTTTTCAAAAGACACTTACTTAACGACTGTATGAATCTACCTTTCAATCATCTGTGATCATCTGTACATTCCTAAGAATAAAGACTGTTCTATCAACCTTTTTTTTATTAAATACATATGACAAATGGCATGAAGTGCCCAGCATGTTAATTTGATATCTTTATATAGTATAACATGATTGTCATAGCAATAATTATCACTTTTATCATGTTAGATAATTATCCTTTCTTTTTAATGATTGGAATAATTAAGCTCTATTCTGTTAGCAAGTTTGATGATTATAATATAATATCATCTATATTCAGTATACTGTACATTAGACCTCTAGGGCTTATTAATTATTCATAGCAATTTTGTACCTATAAATAACATGTCTAATGCCCACACTCCCACCCCCAGTAACCAGTATTTTACTCTCTTTTCTTATAAATTAGACTTTTTCAGATGCCACCTGCCATCATTGACTGAAGCATATCATCACATCAGAAGGCAAGATATTGAATTAGTCAGCTCAGGCTGCCATAACCAAATATCATAATTTTGGAGGCATAAGGCACAGAAATTTATTTTTCACCAATCTAGAGATTGGAAAGTCCAAGATCAAGGTGCTGGTGGATTTGATTTTTGGAGAGAACTTTCTTCCTGGCATCCAGATGACTTCCTTCTTACTGTGTCTTCACATGGAGGTGGGGAGAGAGGGAGGGAAGGAGGAAAGACCATTCAGAAATAAAATGAGAACAATTCTCACTCCCATTTTATACACGAGGAAATTAAGGCTCAGAGTTACGAAGTGAATTGTGCAGAGTAATACTGGCAAAAAGTCCGAATTTGCTAGGGTTACGTGGCTTAACCCGATTATCCTGGTTTAGCCATGTTTCCCAGTGTCGGTGTCCTGTATGTCTGCTCCATTTGAAAATCTGTCCCATTGTCCAAGTTGCCGTTAGGTTTGTCTGCCTTTAAGCGACCCTTGGTTGCTACATTGCCACCCTCCTAGATACCAGGTTCCAGTGCAGCCTTGGCACAAATGAGGCAGTCTTGTCTACAAGTAGTACACCAGCTTGGTACCCCACATTACCCACAAGGTTGGGCAGAAAGACTTGAACGTGTACCTCTCCACAAACCCTGTCTGCCCTGAAGCAACAAAGAAAAAAAGACACATGTCACCATTGAGGAAATACAAAAGAATGTTGGAGGCCACTGCACTGGCAGGGAGAAGGTCATTGGTGACTTTTGAGAGCATGACTTCATCATCAGGGAAACTTGAGAGCGCTGTTGGGGTGAGGCCCCACAGTCAAGTAGATGGCGAACGGCAGGGACTTGAGAGGTAGGTTGAGGCTAGGCCTGGAAGAGGGCAGGTCATTCCCCACCTGGCTGTGCAGACTAGTTCTGACAGCCCTGGTAGCAGGGATGTGTGGTGGGCTCCTCTCCTTTCTGAGAAGAACATAAGCCATGTGTGTACAGTAATGACTACAGAAATGTCAGGGCCATTGTACCCTGATCTGATGACACTGCTAGGTGCAAACCTCATGAGGAGGCCATTGTGGCCTTGGAGTGACTCTCTGGGCCATCTGGGGCAGGGTGAAAGGAGAGCCAGTAATCTGTGGTCATTTCAGTGGGGGTACCAACCGGTGAAATAGGGTTTGGTGGCATCATTTTTCCGAAAGAAACTCACTTAGGAAAAGGCTTTTATTTATTATTTAATATAAATGATAAATAGACATACTATCAATAAATTATAATCTTTAATATAAATAAATATGGCTCCAGGGCAAATGGGAACTCTTCTCACCCGAGGAGGTAGAGACTACCACGTTTCTGAGCTTATAGAGGAGGAGTCAAGTACTAGGTGCAAGGTTAAGCAGATAATGAGAGGCAGCTTCAGGGTAGGAATGCCACTCTCCCTTAAGTACTCTCAAGTACTCGGTGCTCACACGTATGACTGATTCCTAGAACGAGAAGCACCTGAGACCTTTAGGGCACTGAGTGGCTGGGGGACCCTGGGCGGGTCACCTCACTTCTGCTCTCTGGAGTCCTCCCATCTCCTAGGTGCGGGGAGCTACTGCGAGGGGTGGGAAGACTCAGGGTTGAATATAGAGGGACATACTGCGGCACGATGTACACATAAACCTGAAGGGCACCTGGGTAGGCAGCCAACGATGGCAGGAGAGTCTAGACTGCCAGGCAGCCTCTTAGGTTGGAGTCCCACTTACTAATTGCCAGGATGCCAGGCTGATCTTGCGGTGGAGAAAAAGTTCTGTCTTCTTGTCCAAGAACATACACAAAAGCCCTACTCACATGAACAGGAAGAAAATGAATGCAAAAGGGAGGAGTGAAAAACCAAGTTAAATGCGGGGTCAGCTGGTAACTGATCCTCAGCTGTGTAGATCCTGGAAATTGTTGCCATTGTAGGAAGTGGGAACCGAGAGGATGGAAAGGGTAGAGCTGTCTGTGCCTTGGAGGAAGAGGGGGCCAGAGATGGAGGGACTTTGCAACAAGAGTGTCTGGTGTAGGCACCTCTGTGCTGAGCAGGAACCTTGTCTCCTACAGATCCAAGTCCAGTGCTGGATCCTGGAGTGGGGTCAGAGGTGAAATAATCATAATCTAGTACTGCTCTAAGCACTCTCCAAATAATGCTTTATCCAGTCCTCCCAATAATCCCAAGGTAGGTTCTATCTTTCACTCACTTATAGTCAAGACATAGAAGCACAAAGTTAGCAAATGACTTGCTTAGGTCCCAGCTAGTAATTGCTAGAACTGGCATTCAAATCCAAATCTGACTAATGCTGCTACCTATGGTTTTCACCAAATCCTCCTTCTTATCTGTAAGGGACTGGGTTGGAAAGTATGATTGCTGAAGGCCTGATCTGAACCCTACCATCTAGTCCCCTTGTTTCCTGGGGCTCAAAGACTAGCCTGGCTCAGAGGTGGGGTCCTGGGCGTGGAGGTAATATTCTAAGTCCTGACCTGGGAAAATGGAGGGACGATTGGTGAGGCCAAAACAATGACCGAAGCTTTGAATTCCACAGGAGAGCTAAGATTTCAAATGCCAAGAATGTCTTCATAGGGCTGTTGCATGCATGGGAGCCAGAGGTGGGTAGACAAGTTAGGATACAGGGCCAGGAGCGAGGATATAACACAAGCTACCTGGGAGCCAGCAGGGGGAAGAGAGAGGTAACTGAGCCCAGGACTCCCACTAATCACGGTGTCATTTTGGGGGTGATGACCGTCCTCCAAGCAGCAGAATCTCATTTCACCCTTACAACAACCTTGAGAAGTAGACACATGATGCCACCACTTTGTAAGAGCAGATATCGAGGCTCAAGGAGACTGAATGACACAGTGAAAGCCACATAGCAGGGGAAGAGCAGAGCTGGGGACCAATTCAGCTCTGGTTGACTGCAGAACCCAGGCTTCAGCAGCCACCCCTCTGACCTGTGTGTGCTAAGGATATACAGTGATCAGTCACCTTGGAGGTCCAGGGACAGAAAGATTAGAATTTTCTAGCCTTGCCAAGCAAGGATCTGATGCATAGGACACCTAAAGCAGGCAGGTCAGGATTTTTCTGTCCTTTGCTGACTTTTTTCCAAGCCATTAAGCTCAACTTCCCAAAGAAAAAACTTTCTAATTTCCAATTCTAATTTATCACCAACCAGAACTTTCAGAAAAAATCTGTAGAGTTCAGCTGTAATGTTGCATACGTGCATAAGAATAGCCCGTAGGAATTCTTCAGAGATTTTATTCATTTATCCCTTATATTAAATCATTTGTGGCCTGTGGGAAGTATAATTAAAAATGAGATGCCACCAAAATTCAATGAAAAGACTCAAGCAGTGCTACAGAGAACTTACTGTGCAAATCATTGACAATAGGAAGAAAACTGTCACAAGTTCTAAGGACAAATAAAAATTATATGCACCTGCCCATTCCCTAAGTGTTTTACTAGTTAGGTTGTTTAAAAGTTCTCAGGAAATGAGTCTGAGTCTAAGGTCACTGAAAATTCTGTTTTCAACTTAGCACTGGCCTTGTGGAATGACCTTGGAACAACCGCCATGTTGGGTGTTCTCCATTTGTCCCTCCAAGTCTGCTCTCCATCATTCTCCATCCTGCTCAGTACGCCAAGAGGCAGACCCATCTGAATGGCATTACCTGGTCTCCTTGGGTTGAGTTTGGTCAAGTGAGAAGCACAGGCAGAAGATTGAAGGGTGGGTGGAGAGAAAGGGTGAATCTTTATTTCCCTGGCTTCCTTACTCTTCTGGTGCAATATACTGAATGTCCATGTCCCCCACAAATTCATATGTTGAATCCTAATCCCCAAGGCGTTGGTATTAGGAAGTGAGACCTTTGAAGGCAATTGGGTCATGAATGCAGAGCCCTCAAGAATAGGATTAGTGCCCTTAAAAAGGAGACCCCCACAAACCTCCCCCAACCCTTATGACAGGTGAGGGCACAGCATGCGCCAGGAGGCAGATTATTCCCAGACACTGGAACTGCCTGCACCTTAATCTTGGACATCTCAGTCTGTAGAACCACGGGAAATACATTTATTTGTGTATCAGCCACCCAGTGAATGGTCCTTTGTTATAGCAGCCTGAATGGATGAAGACACTGAGCCATGGGTTGGCAGAGCCTTCCTTCCTTCACCAACAGTCACTCAGCTCCGTTTTTTGTGGCCCCACTCCCACAACCATAGCTTTCAGTGGGTTCCATAGTAAGTTCCCCCATTCAGGCCAGGGGTGCTGACAGTTCCCTGCTATGACTAGACCCAGGGTCTTTCAGCATCCCTTATCAGCAACCTTTGCCTGGCCAAAAAACACCTTTGTAAGAAGTTGCTTCCTTAGACTTCCCTCAAATTAACCCCATTAGACAGAAAATCTATCTCCTGTCAGTGCCAAGATGAATGTACTCGT
>RJWH01006138.1:0-60535 GCA_004363575.1 Solenodon paradoxus
ACACACACACACACACACACACACACACACACACACACACACACACACACCCCAGAATGCTGAACAGAATGAAACACAGAGAAATATATGTGAAATAATGGATCCAGTTAAAACCTCAGAGAAAATCTGAAAACAGACCTGTGCAAACTACCTGAGGATGAACTTAGGGCAACAGTGATGAACACATTCATGGAAATAAAGAAAACACTAGAGAAAAAAAGAGAGAACAACAAAAAAGAGAGAGAAAAAATGAAGTAATATATTAAATAAAGAAAGAACATGATAGCTGAACTAAAGAATTCAACAGAATGACTTAACAATAGGATGAATGAAGCCTCCAATAGAATCGGTGAGCTAGAAGACAGTGTGGTAGAAGGCCTTTTCCCCGACCCCAATGCAAAAGTTAGTCTGCCAGGAATGTTATTGTACTGCAGGGGTAGTAGCTAAGTCCTGTTCTACGGAGGCTGTGGCTACGTCCTGCTATCATGATCAAGGACAAAGGAGCATCGCCTCCCTACCCTGCAACTGTACATAACTGATAAAGAGTTGCCAGTAGAAACCACACGGAGCCAAGGAGATGAATCATTACTTCAGAGTATAAAAGCAGCTCCCCTAGACCCCAGTTTTGGGTAACAATACCCCTGGGCCAGCGCTGATGCTTACAATAAAGTGCTATTTTCTCTGCCTTTGAGTGTCCAGCTGTCAGTCCTCTCACCATCTGGAGGCTCTGCCATAACAGGACAGAGGAATGCAAAAAATGCAAGAAAACCAGTAAAGAGAAAAAGGAATGAAAACAAATGAAGGAAGGATTTATGACCTGTGGGATAACACCAAAAGGACCAATATTTGCATCATAGAGGTCACAGAATGAAAAGAGAGAAAAGAGGGCAGAAACTGTATTTGTAGAAACAATTGCTGAGAACGTCCCTAACCTGAGGAATGAAGCAAGCCTTCAGAATCAGGAAACTCAAAGATTTCCAAACAAAAGAAACTCCACCAGACCTACACCTACACTTCCTGTCATCAAATGTCAAAAACATAAGAAAAGAAAGAATCTTAAAAGCATCCAGAAAAAAGTAAGTCACATACAAAGGAGTCCATAAGATCACCAGTGGACTTCTCAACTGAGACTCTACAGGCCAGAAGAAAATTGCATGACATATTAAGAGTGTTGAAAGAAAAAAAGAATTTTCACTATTATACTCTGTGAGATTGACATTTATATCCGAAGGAGGTTCCTGTGTGGAAATCAAGGTGGGGTGACGGTGGCTGGACCAGGGCATGGTGGGGAGAGGACTTCCAGAGGAAGAGGAGACAAAGACGTCCTGAGGGAGTGAGTAGAGAATCAAGAATGGATCTTCAGTTCTGGAAGCAACAGCACATGCGTGTGTGTGCACGCGAGCGCGTGTGTGTGTGAAATGGTCGTAAAATCACATAAAAGAAAATGTGCCATGGAAGCCATCTGTGAGTGACAACTCAGAAGCACTAGGTACATCAGTGGTGGGCAGCCACCGCCATTATTCACGTGCAGAACTTCTGGGGTTTATGTTTTGTGCATTGAGCAATCTCAGTAGTCACCAGATTCTTCTGGAAGCGGGAATCCTTGGCCCTCAGCGGGTCTCTGGTGGGGCTTTCCACTTCCTCTGATTGTTTCCTGGGCTTGGAGAACATGTCATGCTTTATTTTCCTTTTGATTTGGCTTCATGGGGCCAAGGAAAAACCCCGGGCGTGGAGCTGATTAGTAGCTAACTTCCCCTTGTCCTTTGTGGGGCTGGAGGCCCTACCGACTCTACCCAGCCTGCCTCCTGGGCCCGCACATGCTCTGAATGGAATAGGGTTCTGGTCCCTCTGACATTAACGTGACACTTCGGTTCCTCTCAGGGAAATCAGATAGAGATTGGGCAACTGAAGGGCAGACAGAGCGCGGGTATGTCTGCCCAGCTGACTCCCTGGAGAAGGTAGGGAAGGGCCCCAGATCCCTGCAGAGAGGGAGGTGGGGGAGCTGAGGGCCCTTCACCGCTGGCTTTAGGGAAGCCCCTGGTGGTTAAAATAAACTGAGGCCACCAGTGGTGACCACACAGCTGCGCAATGCAGAAGCAGGATGCTGTCCGCTTCTCCCTGAGTTCCACGTGGGAAACTGTAAGAATTTCTTCTAGGCTGTAACTCAGGATTCAGACAATGCGCATCTCTGTTTTCCAAATGATTGCATTTTTAGAACCTTCTGGGAAGAAGTGTAATGGGGTTTCTATAGCTACTTCTGTGGAGAAGCGATCATATATGCAAGTAAACTAATTAAGAGACTGGTAGAGGGGACAATGGACTTTTGCCCTCCTCCGGCTCTAAGGAGCTGACATGATTTTAGCTCCTCTGTTCGTTTTGGGCTGCTGCTGCTGCTGCAACACTTTGCCACACAGTTGGTGGCCGAAAACAATATAAATTGGTTGTCTGCGGTACTGTAGGTCAGAAGTCTCTGTAAGCTAAACTTGGGTGCCACCGAGGTTGCAAGTCTTTCTGGAGATCGCAGGAGAGAACCCATTTCCTTGCCCTTTTCGGCCTCCAGGGTCCACCCACTCTCCTTGGCTCGTGGCCCCTCCTCCAGCTTCAAGGCCCCGGATGGCCCGTGGCGTCCGTCACTCCAGCCTCCTCTTCCCCACCCTTTCTAAAGGGAAGGACCTCTGTGGTTACATTGCGCCCACGGTATAATCCAGAACAATCTTCCTATTTTAAAGTCAGCTGATAAACACCCTCAATCCTGTCTACTGTATTTCTCTTTAATGTAAACTTGATAATCCCAAATAACATAGTCGTAGGTTCTAGGAATTAGATGTTGACCTCAAGCAAAAAAACAAAACAAAACAAAAAACCAATAGTTATTCCACCAGTGAGATGAGTTTATTCGGAAACACCACAAAGAAGCAGTTTGCAAAAGTCTCACAACACACACAGACGCACTTGCTCTTAATCCCGGGCCGAACCTCATTTCGAGCCTTTGGAGGGGCTGCTGCCTGAAGATGCCTCCTGCTTCCTTCTGCTGCCGGGGAAGCAGCCACTTCCCATCTTCCCACCGGGGATGAAAGGCACGCGGTGTCTTGCAGTTTGCTGACCGGCCAGGCGCGGAATCTCCCGCCTAACCTCCGGACCTCGTTGAAACAGGGTTTCTGTATGTTAAGTTCACATAAGAAACGGGCATCTTTGGGGGAGAGATGGCAGTTACATTGCCACAAATCCTAGCAAAGAAGCAGAAATAATGAGTGTTTTTAATTGCCCCAAACTGGGAACTTCTAAGAGTTTTACCGTAACTCTGAGCATGTCTACAAAGTTATTGGCTGCCAGGCTTGGTTTATTGGACAGCCTGTTGCCTTCAGGGATGAAGGCGAGTAGGCCGGCAGGAAGAGAGAGGAGGAGGAAACACTTTATCTTCATTTAGTTGTTCACGCTGGTTTGCGCCCTGGCCCCGGGATGCATGTGGACTGCGTTTGGCCAGAGGTGGTGGGCCCAACCACTGTGCCACCAGGCTGTTTCCTCATTTTTCCTTCTTCTAGCATCTCTACCAAAATGGGTGAATATGCTCGTCTCTATTCTGCAGATGAGGAAACTATTCAGTTCTTCCAGCAGAAGTGGGATTTATAACCTGCTCATAACAGTCACTAGTCAGAGACATTCTGATTTAGTCCATGTTGCAAATCCATGATTAAGCGAGTCCAGCAGACCAGCACCTCCCAGCGCCTCTCTCATGCACCGGAGAACAGGCCTGCGGGGTGGTTTGCATGTATTCAGCAGTTATTTCTGGAACACCCTTCACGTGCATATTCCCTGTACAGACTTATGCAGAAAAGTATTAAATAGTTTCTGCTCTAAAAGGCTAACTTAGAGGGCAGACTGATGTAGGGCACTGTGTACTTTTCTTTTTTCCCATGGTACTTAATAAAGGAAAAACAACACATCCTGGTGGCTATGGGGTTAAGCCCATTCCTGGGACGCAGTCCATATGCAGCCCAAGGACCCAGGTTCACAGCCCAGGGTGGGGATGGGAGAACTAAAATCAGCAACTAAAATTCTTCCTCCTCTCTTTTCCTGCCTGTCTTCATTCCTGCTTGCTTCCTTCATCCTTAAAAAAAAAAAAAAAAAAAAAAACAAAGGCAGGGGGTGGGGGTGCAGCAGATGTCAGATTGGGGGAGGTGGGGAGAGGCCTGGGGCCAGGATGGAGAGAGGCACAGGAAAGAGAGGGGCTCATTAAAAGTCTAGACAGAACTTTGAAAAGCCCAGAGCCCAGTCATGTTCTTCCCTGCACCTGGTCAGCCAGGCAAAAATTCCGAGCCTATTTCCTTAATGAAATGGAAAGACCCAGAGAGGTGATCACACCCGAAGCCCCCTGCCCCCTCACCCTAAAGGCCCTTTGCTCATTGCTCAAAAATCCCTGCCTTTGGAGGGAAGCTCTTTATTGGTGCTTCACTTAAAAAATCAGCTTTAGCCACATGCAAAAGAATGAAGCTGGACCACTCTCTGACACCACTCACAGAAATGAACTCACAGTGGACTGGAGACTTGGACATAAGACCAGAAACCATAAAAATCTTGGAAGACAACATAGGAAAAATATTCCATGACATCAACCTTAGAGAGGCCTTTGGGGACTTAACTCCAGCATCAAGGGAAACAAAAAGAAAAATAAACAACTGGGACACATCAAGTTAAAGAGCTTTTTCATAGTGAAAGAAAACTTCACCAGACCAAAAGCAAACCCACTAATTGGGAGAAGGTATTTGTATTCCATATCTCTGACAAGGACTAATATCTAAATTATACAAATAACTCATAAAGCTCAATAACAGAAAAAGACAATCCTATCAAAAAATGGGAGGAGGGATTGGCTACTTGTTGGCCATCAGGGAAATGCAAATCAAAACAACAAGATATCACCTTACACCTGAGAGACTGGCTATTCTCCAAAATTCTGGAGACAACAAAAATTGGCAAGGATGTGGAGCAAAGGGAACTCATTTGCACTGTTAGTGGGAGTGCAAATTGGTGCAACCCCAATGGAAAACAGTGTGGAGATTCCTCAAAAAGTTGAACATGAAAATCCCATATGATCCTGCCACCCCACTTCTGGGTGTTTACCCAAAAGATACAAAAATATTCATTCACAGAGATGCATGTATCCCCATGTTTATTGGGGCCCTATTCACAATAGCTAAGAACTGGAAATTATCTAAGTGCCCAACATCGGATGAATGGATGAAGAAGATGTGGTCCATATATGCAATGAAACACCACACAGCCCTGAGAAGAGATGAAACCCTGTCATGTGAATCAATGTGGATGGAACTAGAGGGGATGATGCTCAGTGAAACAAGTCAAAAGAAGAAAGATACCAGATACCTCACTCGTAGGTGGAATGTGAACAGACAAAGCAAAGGAACAGATGAAACAAAACCAACCCTGAAACATTTGCAACAGAACTGAGGTTCTGAGAATGGCGTGGGTGGGGGCAAATGGTGGCGGAGTCCACTGGACAGTGGTGAAGAACGCTTGGTGATGGGGTGGAGGGCAGGGTGTGCTGACATATGTCTCAGGAACGGGCAAAGTGCACATATGAAGTTATTTTAATGCGTAGAATAATTACAATTAAAAGATACATATACATTTTTAAAAATCGTTAGGGTGCGCCCTTGTGGCCGAAATGCTGATGTGGAAACCACATTAAGCCCCAGGACCCTGGTTCAAGACCCCGGGTTGGGGTGGAAAAAAAAAATCCCAAACTGAATGACTAAAGATGTTTCTTCCTTCCTCTTAAAACAAAAATCAACCTAAAGCACACCCCCTCCCAGCCCCCACCGCTCAGGCAGCTAAGGTGCCCATGGACCTGGGTTCAAGACCCAGGGCTGGGAAGAAATAATGAATTAATGTAATATAAGTAAAATGTAATCTTGAAAAAAAAGTCACCTTTATTGAAGAGTCACAAACAATAAAAAGCACCAGCTTTTAAGTGGACACTTCAGTGAGGCCTGACAAACATCCTCGTAGTCACCATCGTGACGACAGGGGACATTTCCATCCTCAGGCCCCATTGCTCTCCAGCCCATCCAATCCCCAGGCCAAGAAATCGCATCAGTCTGGGGCAGCCGAGGAACCAGGATTTCTTTGGTGCTTGGTAATAGAAATTAGCCAAAGACCAAACAATGCCACAGACAGAATTGTATCCATGAAAATGAAGGAGACAGAGGATCAGATCCACGTGTGGGGAGACAGCACGGAGATGGGGCCCTAGGCTGGCACTGGGGTGGGTGCAGTTTCTAGCCGATCAAAGAAACGTGGGGTGCCCCCTTGCTGGAGGTTCTGTTACTGATGGATGGCTGACTGGAGTCTGTGGGGCTGCATTGTCCTTTGCTCACTCTCCTGCTTCAAGGAGACCTGAGACAAGGGCTGAGAACACAGGTTCCTAGAAGCTCTCTCAAGCCATGGGGTTGCGATGAGTAAGTTAGGTGTTGGGTGATGCCAGGGGTAGGTAAGGTTTGCCGGCAGGAGCTGCAGAGTCCCACAGATCAGAGAGGTCAGAGTCCACATTGTCCCTTTGAAGATTATACCCTGTGGGTATGTGGTCTGGGGGCAGCATGAGAGGGAGCCAAAGGCAGCTGTTAATAAGACAGAGGCCTCCTCTGTGGCACCCACCTCCCATTGTGAGATTTCAAGGAGATTTCAAGGATTTCAAGGATTTGATAAAGCTGTTTGTCAGGTTACGGCCTGTGTCCACGCCTGACTTCATTCTTTTAATTAGACTAGGGAGTGGGAGGTGGTGTTAGACACAAGTTTAGGGGAGATGAAACGTTCATGATTTCAGCAGAGAAAGAGGGGAACTGGCAAGTAGGCCTCCTCACAATGGGAAAGTTAACGGTCTCTGAAATCTGGGTTTAACAAGACAGAGTTTAGTGAAGGTTAAAGTTCTGAGGTGGAGGCGGCAGTAAAGAGACGGGGAGGGCTTCCCTGTTCCTGGGGTCCATTCCATCTATCTCAAAATCATCCATGTCTTTTTGGTCACCATATTTCATTTTCTAGAATTTCCTATCAATAGTTCATAGATATTGTTTTGTGTCTGATTTCTTTTGCTCAGTAGGTTTTTTTGAGAACCCATGTGCCTGTATTAGTGCTTGGTTCCTTTTTATTGATGAATGACATTCTGTCCTACAAATATACCACATCCTTCACCCATTCTCTGTGGGTGACATCTGGGTTCTTTCCAGTTTGGGGCCATTATGAATAAAGCTTCTAAGAATATTTTTGGTAAGTCTTTGTGAAGACACACATTTTAATTTCTGCTGGGTAAACACGAGGAGCAGAATTGTTGGCATATGCAGGAAATGCAGGTTGAACTTTACAAGAAATGGCAGTGTTTTCTAAGGCGGTGGCGCCTTCCCACCAGCACCATAGGAGTGTCCTGTCGTTCTACCCTCTCACCAACACTGGTGCATCCATTCTTTTATTGTAACCATTTCAGTGGGTGTAAAGTGGTATCCCACTGTGGTTTTAATTTGTATTTCTTTTAATATGCAGTGAGGGTCCCCCCAAAGTATCCCCAAATAGCCCTTAGAAAAGAGGGAATTGCTTTCTATTTGTGTTCTTATAAAAATGCCTCATGTTTCTCTATTTTATGTGGGGAAGACACATTGGTTAGTAAAAAATAATCACAGGAGTGGCTAAAAGTCTATTTCAGATGCAATTTGATCTCCAGATCTGCCCCTCTATTCCAAGCAGATGGGTAACTCCCCCCCCCCGCCCCCTGCACCCCACCTGAAGCCTGGAAATGTATTCTCTACAGAGCAAGAGCACAGGTTGTGAGCGGGTGGTCGCAGTAACAGTAGGTCAAGGGTCCTGTTCTCTAAAACAGGTGGACCAAGTCAAGGATGTAAACCCGACCATTGGGGCCCCCACCTTCTGCCCCACGTGGCCCCCAGATCACTGGAGCTGAGTCTATGACTTCTAGAAGTAGAGTGGAAGAGATTCAGATCACCCTCCTCTCTGCCCAACCTGAACCTGCTCCATCCATGAGCCCCGAGCTTCTAATTGGCGGTGGAGGGCACCATGCTGCTTTAACATGGGAGAGGAACTCTGAGCCAGGGGTGTTAGGCAGTTGAGGAAGACCTCTTAGATGAAAGACAGAGGTGAGACCAGTAAGAAGTAGGGGCAAAAAGCAACTTGGAGGAAACAGCGATGAGACAGGAAGAGAAGAAAGGAGACACGTGAGAAGATATGGCCTCCGTGGAATAAAGGGATGCTATGAAGATGGGAGGCAGGAAAACTGGGTGGAGAGGGTCAGTTGTAAGCGAAGGAAGAGCTGAAATGGTGGTGAACCTAATTATTCTCTACAGATGTGGATTTACCATGATGCACACCTGAAACTTATGTTATGCTGTAGTACTTCTTCAATAAAATTAATTTAAATTCAATAAAATGATGCTATGAAACAGAGAGAGAGCAAAATAAACCTCTTGAAAACATAATGCTAAATACATTGTTAGGTAAAATCAGAAACTCAAGATGAACAACTAAGTAAAATAAAGAAAATGCTTCTTCCTGCTGCCTGCCTACCTTCTTGCATCTTTTCTTTTAAAAATCAAGAAAAGGGAATGATATTAAGGTTCCGTGAGTCAAAACCCAATGCTGGTTTGTATCATCTGGCTTCTCCACTTGGGGTTTCTCTCAATCAAAACCACTGTGTGAAGGCTCAGCTCCCAGGTCAAGTCCCCCATTTTCAGGGAGCTTTCTCTGGAGACGATGCCCCCCTTTCTCTGCGCAGTTGAGCTGGAGTCCTGCCTTTTTGATTCGCCGGGGCTGCCGGGTTGCGCTTGGCGGTGGACAAGCTTTGACGACTTGGCTCCACTTGGGAGCCAGGCCCACACCCGGTTCGTCTCCCTAACTCCTCCGGGAGCATCCAGAAGCATCACTCGCTGGAGACGCTCACCAAGAACCTGAGCCATGTTTTAAGATGGAGGGCTTCGCCGTGAATACTAACAAGTTAGCACACACCATTTTATAACCTGCTTTGCAGCCCTGATGGAAGAAGGTAACTCTGGAGCTTTTGACTGTTGACAGGCCCTTGGGAAGACGCGATGGCGGCTTGGCGCCACCTACCGGCGGTCTTTGGCAACGACTGCTCACCGGTTCCTGGTCTGCGCAGCTCTGTCCACGTTAGACAAGAAGTAGCTTAAAAGAATCCCCTAATGTAGTACAAAGGACCTCTTCAAACCCGGGATCAGAATGGATGAAGCAGTGGGAATTTCTCTAGATGAGCTGAAGGCTTATTTAAAATTTACTTAATTTATTTAAAGCAGAGAGATTCAGTAACAGGCTCTGAAGTCAACCCACCTGGCTGGGAGCCTTGGAACCTGGTGAGAATTTCACGAGCT
The DNA here is from genome assembly GCA_004363575.1 of Solenodon paradoxus. Taxonomy (NCBI): domain Eukaryota; kingdom Metazoa; phylum Chordata; class Mammalia; order Eulipotyphla; family Solenodontidae; genus Solenodon; species Solenodon paradoxus. The sequence goes on from RJWH01006138.1 coordinate 9,405, forward strand.
AACACACGCAACGTGCTTAGAATAATAATGGTCCACTATCGTCCTCTCAACAAAAGACACTCCATCGATTAAAAATTACATAAAGCATTGGCATATATTAATTTTAATTAAAAAAATTAAATAAAAACATTAAAATATTAATTTTTAGACATCAAGCAATATATTAACAGGGACAGTGGGGAAGAACGCTTGGTGAGGGGGTGGAGGGCACCGTGTGTTGACATCTAGCTAAGAAATGGGGAGCCTATACATAGGAAAATTATTTTAATGTGTGGAATAATTACTACAATAAAAAATAAATTTAAAAATTCATATGTTAGGTATGACCCCAGTTTTGTAAAGAAAGATGTGTGTATTCGTAAGCACATTGAACATCAGATGAGAAAAATTTAGAAGTCTATACATTCAAATTTGAATTTAATAGACATATAGTTTTCTATAGTATAGCTATCTATCTATCTATTCATCCATTCATCCAACACTGCAGAAACTTCTAGTGGACAGCTCTGGTCTCCAGGTCTTGGAGGTGACTTGATGGCCATCGTTTCCCTTCCTTTACTATGAAGCGGGAAGACATCCTGCTAACTGGTTAGATCATTTTAAGAACTCTCAAAAGACCCAGCTCTCAGGTGGGCTTACGTGAGTTTGGAAGCCACTCATTCTTACATTTTCACCAGACATCAACCTATCCAATCTGATTTTCTTTGTAATTGTTGGGTGACAACCTTGGTCATTTCTTTTATTCTTTTAATTACTTTTTAATATTTGATAATTCCTGAAGAGCTTTTTGAAGCACGCAGATCAAGCAGCCACACGCTGGTGGGAATTCTTGAGTGGCGAAAAGAGCGAGGGCTCAGACCGTTCCACCTTCCATAACCCCACAGCCCTAACCCCCAGGTCTCAGGGCTCTAAGCATTGAATCAGAAAATAAGCTGCATTGCAGGGGCTCCGAAAACCTGTGAGGGTGGTGGCATGCACCCCTGGCTTGATGCAGTAAGGGTTTTCGGAATCAGCACCCTGCTGGGGGTTTAGCAACCTGTGTGGAGCGGGTGTGCCCTTTTCCCTGGGAGATCGCGGGCTCCGGAGGGTTGGGCTGTCCTCTGGCGCCCCCACACGGTACGTAGGGGTTATCACACCCAAGAAGTTCAAGCCCCAACACTATTTCCAACAATGGAAACACGTGGTTTCGGTTTTCCTGCAAGTTCATTTGCCTTCTCTCTCTCTCTCTCTTTTAATTTTCATGGAAGTGGCAGGAAATCAGGAAATCAGATTGAGGTTTCATGCAGATGGCTCTTGGGGTTTTAGAGGGTTTGCCCAAAAGATGCTGGAGTGATTTCTTTTTTTTTAGATTTTTCAGTCTTTTTATATTTGAAAGCACACACAAGAGTACTGATGAAGGCTATAAGAGACATTTGTGTGTTTCTGAGTCAGATGAACATCTAAAATATTACAGATTTATTTGAAACCCTGATTTGATTTTCATTTCTCTTTGGAGGTTAGACAAAATGTAAGATACTTTTCTGCAGACCATGTTGCTCATGACAGATACCAAACCTAAAGAGGTGTTCACAGAGACAGAGTGCTGACACGTGTGCTTCGAAGATTTTCAGAAAATTGGTGTCATGCTGCATTGTTTTGATGGTATAGCTTCTATCGCTGGACACTGAGTTTAAGAACGATGCCAGAAACGTACTAATGTAAGCAAACGTATGTGTATATGTCAATGCATAGTTGCTCCATTTTTAACTGCTGAGAAGTTCTTTGTAGAACTGTGCCCATTTTATTTATCTGTTCTCCTCACAATAAAGCAATGTTGTTATTAGCTCATTTCTTTTCTATTAACACATTTGAATTCTCTTTGTATTTTGAACACTCATCCTTTGGGTATTGGATTCACAGAATACGTTCAGTCTCCGGCTTATCTTTTCACTTTGCTTTTGGCGTCTTTTGAAATACAGGCTTTTGACATTTCAAAGCCAAATGTATCCATTTTTTTTTTTTTAATGCTTTATGCATTTGAGTCTCATGAACTCCTCTGTATCCCAAGGTTACAGATAGTTTTCGAATAAGAGCATCAAAGATGAGCTTTTTTGCAGTTAGATGCTTAACTCCCTCTGGGTTTTCTTATATATTTGGTCAAGGTGACCGTCTCCCTCTGTACGTGTGGATTTCTCTCAAGGATGTTGCACATGGGAATAGCTTGGGTGCTTTTCTTTAAAAAAAAAAAAAAAAAAAGGAAGGTGCAGCAGGAATGAAGGTGAGCAGGCAGGCAGGGAGAGAGAGGAGGAAGAAGCGCTTTGTTTATTTTATTCACTCACCATTATCACTGAACTAGGCACTGGCAATCTTTCTGGCTAGCGGGATAGCCCTGTCTGTATCCTTTTAGGGTCTCTAAATTCAACCTCAGCATGAAGGGAAAGAGCCACCTACAGCTTCTCCAGAAAGATTCTGTAGTCAGCCACTCCCAGAAGCCCAGCCTTGCAAAGCATCAAATGAAAGGAAGCTGACTATTGACCAATGAGTTAATTTTCAAATGCCAGTTGATAACTTTAAGTTTATAAAAATGTATGTAGTACTAACTATGTGACAAGGAGCAGGCGAGATAAGTCGAAGAGTCTCAGAAAAATAGGGCGGGATTCCTGCCTCTTCTTTTTCTTTTTCTTTTTTTAAATTAAGGTAGTGAGACTCTAATGTAAATGAGAAAGGCTTTTGTATCACAAGTTTGAAATGCTAAGTAGAGATTTTCAAGTGGTCTGATTTTAAAGAACTGATTCCTAGGAGGTAGCTGTTTGGACTAATTGATCTTTAAATTTCCTTCCTACCCCGCATTTCTAAGGAACCAATGAGATAAGGACGCTTTGTCACTGAAAACAAAGCCTTCGCTCAGGTCGTGGTCATGATAATCAGCTCTGGAAGAGTCTCCAGTGATCCTTGCCCCCTGGTCTTCATTCCCCTGTGCAGTCCACTCCACAGGGATTAGGGCTGATCGGTTCATGCAGTTGGCCATGGTGGACTAGAGGGTGAGCGACTTCTGGGGGCAGGTTTCTGAAGGCATTGAAGCCTCTGCTTTGCTCTCTTTGGGAAGCCAGCTGCCTGAGTAAAAAGCCGCTTCCCCAATCCTACGCTCCTTGAGAGAAGCAGGGAGACGTCCTGCCAACAGCTCGTCCAGCTTGGCAGCGAGAGGGCGCCATTTTGGGAGCCCGGATCAAACTTCGGCTCAGCGCTGCCGGGGGGGCTGACGTCAGCGCGCATTGAGCGCAGCGCCCGGTCTGGCCGGCTAAGAAGCTCTTCTTGAATTCCTGACCCACGGAAACTACGTGAGATCACGAATGTGGCTTTCTTCAGTCCTGAAACTTTGGTGTGTTTGGTTACACAGCAAAAAATATTTATTACAGTGGTGTTCACAGAGCTGCATCACAACCTAATAACACAAAAACAGTTCGAATGACTTAAAAGCCTTTAACGATTGTTATTACTCCTGCAAACTCTGAAGGAGGCAGAGAGTAAAATGGAAGCCTGAGAGAGGAGGCTGTTTTTTGTTAAGTATGACAGGAATCAGAAGGTAAAGATAAAAAACAATCTCAGCTTTCATGCATTTTTTTGTCTGCCATTTGAATTCCCAGGTTATAACTCTTTCAAAAACAGCAAATTCATTTATGGCCAAGGTTTTTTGGTACAAAGATGTTATATGCGTGATTTAGAAAAAATCCCACTTCTAAAAATACTCTGGCTACTATTCTGTGAATCCTGTCAGCATCATCTGTTTTTCCCACTTTAATAAATGGTCAAGATTTACTCCAAGGGACGCCCTGGTGGAGCAGCGGTTAGGTCAGTCGCCTCCGTAGGAGTGCAGGCCACACACCCTGGGTTCCAGTTCTGGGAGCGGGTGGGACAGAGAAACAGCCACTGTGAACAACTACAATAAAAATGAACTTAAAAAATGCTTCTTCCTCCTCTCTCTCCCTCCCTCCCTACTTGCCTCCATTCCTGCCTGCACCTTTCTTTAAAAAATAAAAAAAAATTTACTCCCAGAGGCAGGGTCCATTTGTGGCCAAATACATGTTTGATAGGCCTCCTTAGCTACAAACAAGGTTGGGGTATTATTCCATCACTGGGGTTTCTCGAGCAACTTTAATTCTCAATAATAAATATGCCACTTTGGGGGCAGCTTACCAGGATCCTCGGCAGAGTCAACATCAAAAATTAGAATCGGAGTTTTTTCCAGGTGAAATTTAATACAATAAACTACCAAAGATGTTAAAGTCACTCTATTTGGTTTGCTCAAAGAGAGAAATGATGCAGTTCCAGCTGATTCTAGGAGGCCGAGGTCCTGCTTGCATTTGGGAGGAGGGCAGGGCATGACGATTTGGACTTTGTTAGAGAAAAGCGGCGTGTCCGTGTCTTCCAGGCTCTTGGTGAAGAAGACCTCGCAACAGGATTTTAAGGATCGAGTGTGAAAAGGCGGTTCCTTTGCCACGTGTGGGACTCAGTGTCTACTTCCGTAAAATGGGGACACCAGTAATTACTATGCAGGGTGTTGTGAGAATGAAGTGAGTAATTCTGGAAAATTGCTGGGCCCTGATCCTGGTTGACGATAGATATAGCAGAAAACAACTGTACATGATCCAGAAAAGAATGTAGGTCCCTGTACATGGCAAAGGCACAAAGAATTGGAGCAATGCAGCAAAATAGTGAAGTCAGAAACATGCGGGTAAAGCTAGTCAGCTCTAAGATTGCACTTCTGGAATCTTAGAGCATGTGATTCCTTCATGGTAAGGGGCCCTCAGTTAATAACCTTACATTTATCTGCTTTCTCATCTTCCCTGATCAGTGGAGGAATTAGACAAAAACAGACCAGCTCAAGGCACATAGAGATGCATTCAGTGTCAAATGGATGTGCTGAACCAAATTAAAACCACCCTGCAAACGAAGAGGGGGAAGCGATCTAGTCTTCATTTTAAGATAGTATGTCATCTATTGATTAGTTGATTGATTATGTTTTTAAAGGAAAGGTGCAGGCAGGAATGAAGATGAGTAGACAGGCAGACAGGAAGAGAAAGGAGGAAGAAGCACTTTATTTTCTTTAGTGGTTCATTCTAGTTCCCCTAGGTCCCAGGTGTTGAACCGGGGACCCTGGAATGTACGGGGACTGCGCCGTAGTGGACTAATGCACTAGGTCATATCTGACTGCTGATAATTGTATTTTAAATAGTGAATTTGGTCATTCCAGTGAAGGATTTTAGCTTTCTCCCTCCCATTCTCTACGGAATGTTCCCCCATTACCATGTGGAGTTGGCCCTGGGCATCGGCAGGTTTCACCTCTATGGCCTGTGTCATCCAGCAGAAACAGCCTCCAGGGCTGAAATCCTGTGATTTAACAAATCAGTCATCTCCCTGTGTAGGAAAAAGAGATGGTTGGCAATGGGTAAGTGGTCAAGTCTGGGGAAATTCAGACTGAGGCAGAAAACAAAATATTCCGCTTTTTCTTATTGCCATGGACTTAGACTTTTTTTTTTTTAAGAGTCACTCGGTATTGAGAGGAAAACTAAAGAGATTCCTATCCCACCACCTGCTTTTGTCTTTTTTTTTTTTTTAATTAACTGGCACAGTTCAAAGGGAGGTGGATTCAAATGCAGGCAGCTACTGCCCCCTAGTGGACACACAGTGAGGGCGGGGGACAGCTTCAATTCAGATTGTAACTTCAGTCCCAGCTGGTATAAGAAGGCTCTTTTGAGCCAATGGGAATTTAAGCAGCCACCTGTTTTGCTTCCTTCACTATTTTTTTTTTTTTTTTTTTTAAGGAAAGGTGCAGGCAGGAATGAAGGCAGGCAGGCAGGCAGGCAGGAAGAGAGAGGAGCAAGAAGCATTTAGTTCTTTTATTTAGCTGTGATGTTCAGAGGGATCTCAATCAAAGGGATGTGTGCGTCACAGTGAGTTATTCCCAAATTTGCAAGGGCTTTCCTCTGTGATTAGACTTATGTGCATTTGCTGACAGACATCAGACACCTCCCCTCTCACAGAGCCTGGAAATGGGGTGCTTTTCTCCTCGACGGTTACATTTCCAAAGGTCACCCCGAGGTACTTGAGCCGGTCCTGGGTTGTAAAACTGGCCAGAGACTTCAGGAAAGATGTACATGCACTTCACAGGGGCAGAGAAAGACTTTACAATGGCAGGTTTTCTAAAGGAAACATTCTTAGAAAAGGGAGATCAGGTTTTAGAGTTAGGAAGAAATCTGCCAAATTTTTAATCAAGCTGAGGGGAATGTTAAACCTGTCTTGTCCAGCAGTGAATCCCAACTTCTCTTAAATAATCCAATTCTTTATGTCAGTGGATTAGGTTTCCAACTTAAAAACACAAGTCTAGAGGTGTACCCTGTGCATTGGGAGGTGAGACACGGGTGTGCAGATCAGATACAGCCCTGAGTTCGAGACCCAGGGTTGGAGTGAAAAACCAAAATGAACAACTAAATACAGATGCTTTTTCCTTATCTTCCTTTCTTAAACGCTGTTTCTCCTCCCTCCCTGTCTCCCTCTCTCTAAAACAAATATGTGCACCCCGGTGGAATAACAGTTGAGTCCACTGCCTTCAGCCAGTGCAGTCCACGTACATACCAAGGACCCAGGTTCACTTCCCAAGGTTGGGGGAGCAACTAAGGGGAAGAAGAACAACAAAAAAGTTTCTTCCGCCTCTCTTCCTGCCTGCTTCACCTGCCTGCCTGCTCACCTTCATTCCTGCCCGCACCTTTCCTTTAAACACAAAACCCCAAATTCATTAGTTACCCTTTTTAAAAATATATTTTAAAAAATTCTTTGTGTATTTAGAGGAAGGACGAAGAGGCAGGAATGAAGGCAAGGAGGAAGCCAGGGAAAGAGGGGGAGATATTTACCCACCTGTTGTTCATGTTGGTTGTTGGGAACTCGGGTCCCTGGGCTCTGCGAGGACTATGCCAGACGCAGACGCAGACTTTAACTGCTGAACCACCAGGGCACACCCACTCATCCATTTAAATTAGGGTCACAAGGCTAAAACCGTTACTGAAATGGGCCAATTTTCTTGCATATTTGAAATTGTCGCCATACTTATGTCAAGTTTATTCCTTAAAAAAAGAGCAATAATGATCGTCTAGAACATGGGCTGGCTTCTAACCTATAACATTCACGAGACGCTGCAAGTTCACACTCTGTGTAAAGACATTCTAACTTAAACAAGCGGGGACCACGTAGCCCACATCACTGAGATACTGGTTACACATTATCCAGTTATTGTTTCTGGCTCTCGAAGTCTGTGGTCCCCCAGTCAGCAGTCGCAATTCAAGCAAACTGTGGGGAGTGTGAACAGTTCCCTCCTGCGCGGGCTGCATGGCCTCGGGTTCATGTCCCACGACTGAGGGGAACAACCAAGAAGACTGAAAAATAAATAAAATGCTTCTTTCTCCTGCACCTTTCCTTTAGGGGAAAAAAAAAAAAAAAAAGTTGATCTTTGAGAGTCCAAACAGGATGCTGTGTGCAGCCCAGGGGTCTTCCACTGGAGAAACACTTCCCCTACTAAGGATTAAAAAAAAAAAAAAAAAAAAAAAAGAAAAGAAAAAGAAAAAAAGAAGACTTTCTGAAGAGTTTTGAAGGGAATGAATTTCCTGTTCGCTTAGATTCATCCTGCAGTATGGATTTTAAATTTGCTCTGCTTGGGAATGTATCTGACATGTACTAGTTTTCCTTTCCCACCCATTCCCTCCACCAGTGTCCTTCTCTCTTCCGTGTGAGGAAGACAGATTTCCACCCCTTTGGAAACTTACTCAAGCGAATTGCCCAGATGGAACGCCCCCTGGGGGGACTGGGTAAGTGTCATTTAGTTATTTGGTTTCTTTCCACTTTTTTTTTCTTCAAAGAATAACTCAGAAATGTTTAGTTATTTTGCTCACTAATTATTTGCTCACAGGTAAGGGAGTCAACTGGTAGACTGAATAAAACCACAAAGGGAAAAATGAGATTGATAGACGGAGCGAGGGAAGAGGGAAAATACTGCAGACAACTTGCAAAGAGTGAATCTTGTTTGCAAAATTTCTGGCTAAGGTGCACCCTGGCGGAGTGGTGGTGAGGTCAGTCGCCTCCAGGGGAGTGCAGGCCCCAGGGTTCGAGTTCTCGGTCTGAGGGGAAGCAACCAGTGTGAACCACTAAATAAAAATAAAATAAAGATATTTCTTCCTCCTCTTTCTGCCTGCCTGCCTTCCTACTCGCCTTCATTCCTACTTGAAGCTTTCTTTACCAAAAAAAAAAAAAGGGTAAATGATTGCAGAGAAGCAGACGTCAGTTCTTAGATGACTAGAGGTATTAAAGAAAACAGTTTCAATTGTTTTTGTATTTTTACAGAAAGTTCTTAAAAATTTAGCTGGGTCCGTACCATTTCTCTCCTTAGAATTTTCGCAGATATTCACGGGGTTGCTCAGCTGGTGTTATCAGTTCATTAGTTATTAAAAATAATTTTGGTTTATATCTCAGAGGGAATTCAAAGGACTGAGTGATAAAACCATAAACCAAATCTCCATTCCCATTAATTTATTTATGAGAATAAATTATCTCAGTTTTTATGCCTGAAAAGCAAAAAGAGAAATAGGATGACATTTTCATTGCTGTCCCATTACAGCAATAATTATTATACATCAATGTATTATTAATCCAAGTACAGATGCATTTTTAAAAGACCCATCTAGAGTACTGAGTTTATTTCCAATGTTTAAAAAATTACATTCAAAGACATATTTTGTATTTTCAGTTGTTAAAATTATTTATCACTATATGTAATTATGTCCATGTCGACTTGGTCAATTTTGTCCAAATAACACTTGGAATGATCACTCGGTTTAGAAAAAAATGTTAACACCTACACAGAGATTTATGGTCACAAGAAAAGGAGTTTGATTTAGATATATATTTTTTGTCTCAGAGAATTAGACTAATCAATTCATATTATAGGTATATTATAGTAAATAAAATTATGTAGTGAGGTGCAGTATAAATATAAGTTCAAGAAGAAGAAGGAACAATGTAAGTTGTTATTGTCAGAGGAGAACTCATTCGTGTCCCCTGGTCACGGATCACGATGGCAGGTCATGGAGACAGGATGTCATGATGGCGGAGTTGGTCCCACAGAGCGTCTTGCACACACCAAACTGATGTAACAACTACCCCGTGATGAAGATAACTGGTAGGGCTTCTGAAGACCACAAAGAAGCTGCAGAACCCACGGGGCACAAAAACTGAGGCTGGGCCCCTAGGAAACTGTAGGAAGCATTTCGCCTGTGTCATCCCCTTGCCAAGAGGGGGCCCCAAGCCACAATCTGCTCCATGGGGGGTGGGGGGTGGGGGCCGCGAGAGCACCCCAGCAGCCCTCACCCTCACAGGGGATGCTGATCTCTACCTGTGATTTCTGCTCTATTTCACTACCGGAAATCCATCTCTGATAACCCAGCATTTTAGTAATATGAAGGAAGCCCATCAGACTGTCAACTCTATGAGGGTAGGATGACATCTGCCAGGCTCTCCGCTGTGTCCTAAGCCCAGTTTCTGGAGAACAGTGGACACATGAAATCTTCGTGAAATCAAATTAACTGAAGGGCAGCTGATTTTGCAGGGGAAGTTGTTTTGGACACAGCAGTGGAGTTATGGGCTGAGAGTTTAGGTAAAAGCCAAGGGGAAGTGGAATAAAGTCCTTTTTGACAGGATAGCTTCTCTGCTACTGGAGGGCAGTTAAGTAAATCTTTTTCTCTTCCCTTGAAGAAATATCTTCCTAGTTAGGAGACAAGATCTTCTCGATTCCAGTTCTTTATTACTTCCAGCTATGGTATATTGGCAAATCTTTTCATCAGTTAAATTAGAGATATAGCTTGTCCTGAGGAGACAACACATGCAAAAGGGCCAAGAAGCAGGTCTGTCGGAGTGTGGGCATTCGAACGTGTTTGGTTAGCTCAGACAGGCTCAGACTGTGCTAGATGCCCCTTCCTAGACTGAACTCCACTAGGGCAGCGTTCCAGGGTGGACATGGCTCTCTAGAGCGAGGCAGAGGACAGCAAGACTTCCCTCCTGGCTGCAGACACTTTCCTCATGCCTCTAAGTTTGCTGAACATCATTGGTTGATTTGACACTGATGTTGGGGGATGAACTGTGGCAGAGCAAGAAGGCATCTTTGAGGGAAGACAAAGTCGGAGAGGCTTGAGGGCCCACAAAGACCCTGGAGGAGGAGTGTAGTTATTGTTCCTCTGGGAAAGGAGACGGGGAACTAGATGAGAATTGAGTACTTTCTATCAAGAGGGAAAGGAGAAGGTGCAGACTAAAGCAATGCCACACAAAACATAAGATGATCCAGCTTAAACGTCTTTTTTTTTTCTATTATTGTAAAAAATGTGTAACATAAAATTTACCATCTTTGCCCTTCCTTAGTGTAACTATATGCCCATCATTGTGCGACATTTCTCTAGAACTTTCTTTTCTTATATTTAAGAGGAAGGAAAGCAGGCAGGAATGAAAGGCAGAAAGGGAGAGGAAGAAGAAAGATTTTGACTTATTCGCTCACTTTGGTGGTTCCCACAGACTGAGTTCCCGAACCCAGGTTCTTGGGTTGTATGTGGTCTAGGCCCCATCAGCTGGCTTAACACCTGAGCAACCAGGGAGCCCCCTGAAGAACTTTTTCATCTTGCAAAACTGAAAATCTTCCTTTCTTGAAAAACATAATATTCTCATCTCTCCAGCAGGTGGCAGCCACCATTCCTCCGTTTCTGGAAGTTTTACTATAGCTATACTTCCTATAAGGCGGGTAATGCGGTGCTTGTCTTTTTGGGACTAGCTCATTTCACGTCACAAAATGTCTTTCATGCTAGAGCATCTGGCAGGACGTCTTTGTTTCTAAGGCCAAATAACTTGTAGAGTAAACACTCCGCTTCTTTATCCATTCATCTACTGGTGCACGTTTCTGGGCTATCACGCTGCCATGAACACGGGCGCGCAAACATCTCTTCGAGATTTAAGGACCTTATTTTACAGGTGGTGGCAACCCCAACGCAGAGGAAAGTGACAAGTGACCTTCCCCAAGCGGCTTCTCAACAGGGGCGGGATGCTTCTTTGATCTAAGGGGCTGTCCCGTACTCTGCAGGATCTGAGCAGTGACTGCCCGCTCCCCACTGCCACGAACCGAAAACTAGTCACAGATTGGCAGGTGGTGTGAGCAGGTGAGACGCAAAATCACCGACGCGTAGACCCGCCGCTCGAAAGAAAAAGTCCGGATGCGTGCAGTTGGATCCAGGAGACGGCTGCCCAGAGGATAACGAGTTCTACATAAATACCAACTCTAGCGCACTTTAAAAGTTTATTTTTCTTAATTCTCAAAAATAGTAGAGGCCGAAAAGATGTCTCCCTGCGTGGAGAAAGCTGGGTGAACAAAGCGCCAGGCAGAAAGGTCCTGCCTGGGGAGAGAACGCCCAGCTCCACCCAAACCCCGGACGCCCCGCCCCTGTCATTCGCAGTGCATGCTGGGACTTGTAGTTCCGTGTGCGAGGCCCTGCGCGCGCGTCTTCCACCGCGGGCGACTTCCTCCGCCCGCCAAGGGCCGCCAGCCCCGGAAGTTGAACCGGTTAAAGTTCAAAGCTTTCTTTCCCCGCCTCTTAGTCCCGCAGACTGCCAATCCAGGGAGCCAATAGAGAGTCTGATTGGCACTCCCTTTGATCTGATTGGCTTAGCGTTTTGCGGCCTCCCGGGCAAACTTGCCTGGGATTGGTCGAACCTGCAGTTTTGAAAATCGTAGGCTTCGCCCGCGCTGCACCGCCCCACTGCTTCCCCTGACCCGTGAGCCCAGGCAGCCGGGAGCTGAGGGTCTCGGCGGGTGGGAGGGCCCTGCTCGGGAGGCCGCCGGACTCGGATCGGAGCTGCACTCAGGAGCCTCGGTGCAGCAGGTGAATGCGCGCGGGGGGCCGGCGGGGTGGGCGGGTGGGGGTTAACGATGTTCCCCTCTGGAGACGTGACTCCTCCCCACTTCCCGAAACGAGGCCCAAGAGTGGACGGGACACCGTTTCCAAGCGGAGAGGTGACCTGCCTTGGTCCTGGGACCTGAGGTGACCTCCACTTTGCGCCGAGGTCACCGGGTTCCAAGGGAATAACCCGGCTCCTCCCTCGGCGTCTAGCCCCTTGTGTGCCTGGGAAGCCCTTTGTCCACCTGGACGCGCAGGCAGCGCGCACCGCCCGGCTGGCTGGAGGGAGAGAGGGCGGATGGCCTTTCTGTCCAGTTAATTCTCGCTCAACCGCCCTTGGCCCCGCCGGCCGAGCCGCATTTTAAACAGCCCGCTTCCGGAGCCAGCGCCGCCTTTTATCTTGTCACTCCCCAGTGTCCTTTGCTGTCAGCGGTTCAGATCCATCCAGCCTCCCCGGGCCTTTTCTCGGGGTGCCCAGAGCGAAAGCTTGGCCACTGTCCTTCTGAGGGTGAAATCAGGCAGGCGGCAAAACTTGGGGTTCAGAGAACAGTTTAAATCCAGGCTCCGCCCTTAACTTAGAGGGACTTTGAAAGTCCCTGCCTCGTTTCCTCATCTGCATATGGGCGTCCTTGAGGGTGAGGTGAGAATGAACTAGATCCTGCTCCACCGGGCAGGGTGGATTCAGCAGTGATGACCACCCCTCAGGAGGTGTGGTAGAAGGGTAGGCGTGCACCTCACCCTCAGAAGTGTTCAGCAGCAGCTGCAGAGAGTGGAGGGGCTTGGAGTCTGGGGTCGGGTGTGAGAATGGGGGGATGCGTGTGCGCCGGTTTGTGCAAACGTGTACTGGCCGAAGATGAGATTTGCGCAGCCCTTCCCTGGAGTTGATTCTTGGTACACGAATTCCTCCTCTCACAGGGATACCTCTGTTCTAACTTAAGTAGCCATGCCACGGCTGCTAAAATCAAACCTTCCCCACCTTTGTGCTTTGTGAAAGAAACTGGAATCCACTTTGAATGCAGACTTTAAAAAAAAAAAAAAAAAAAGGCAAGTTGTTACTTTCCGGAAGTTCTCCTTGAACTTTTGGTTTTGACTGCCTTCAAGCGGTTTTTTCTCCTTTCCTGACATTCAGACAGGGGTCCTGCATTTTGCCAGGACTGAGCTTTGCGTCAGAGGGGACTGGGGGAAACCAGAGGGGTGGCAGCCGAGAGGCTGTGCCCACGATGGGCTGGTTGTAGAGCTGTCTCTGCCAGAGCCTCTGACATCCTGCTCATTTAGCTTTGCCCTGATTAACGCTGTTCTTGGCATCTAGGGACTTTGGATGAGCTGGCATGCCCTGACCTGTGTGTAATGAGCTCATTCGGTGTTGCTGTGGGGAGGGCGGCAGGGAGGGAGGGAGCGCCTGTAGGATGCTTGTTTCTCGGTATAGTGTTGATAAGTTAATTCTTTCAAGACACATTCCTTTCGTTCACTGGGCTGATTGTGGGCTTTCGACTTTGAGCAAGACAGAAGGTCCTGCCCCTGGGGAGCAAGAGACAGGCATGAGCAAGCAGATACATGGCCACCTAAGTGCAGAGAACTGAAATGGATGGATAATGGGATCATGGCTGGTGATCAGAGGGCAGAGCTATGAGAGGAACAAATACTAGTTGGCCCTGGAAATTAGGCCCCAGGAAACCCCATAAGGTGTTAAGGGGTCTGTGACTTAGCCCCTCCTTCCAGAAGCTTTCGTTTTAGGTGGGAGGCTGAACTATACCAGGTTCTTGGTTTCAAATGTATAGATCTAGGTGGCAGGTTGCTGCTGTAGCTTGAGAAATGCTGTCACCATTCATATGTTCTTTCAATCGCTGATTCAGTCAGGATGTTTGCTGAGCGTCTGCTGTGACTGCAGTGGAAGATTTCTTCCTTCCATGGCATTTGGCGATGATTTTATAATTAAGTCTAAGGAGGATGGCTGAGCTGCCAGGTTTTTTTGTTTGTTTGTTTTTCTTTTTAGATAAATTAAGAGATTAACTGTTCTTTTTATTTTCCCCTGCCGGATATTTCTAGACAAGTTTTCTTAGAAACAAAACATTGCGTGTCTACTTCCCTTACATCCCCACGTTCATTTCTAGGGCATTTCAGCTCAAGGGCGGTGGGGGGAGCCCCTTGGGGAGGAATGTATCTCTGGGCCCCTACTCTTTCTGACCCCTTTGCAATGCAGAATCTCTGCTCTTTGCTCACTGGCCTCTTGAAGAGGCAGTTGGATTCCATGTTGTTTGACCTGGTGGCTGCAGGGTGTGTGTGTGTGTGTGTGTATGTGTGTGTGTGTGTTACTTGCAGTTTTACCAGCAGGGAGGGAGCAGGGATGGAGAAGGGACTGGCAGGAGAGTAAGAGCAGACCCGCTTTGAGGCAGGTAGAGGGGGCCTCTGGTGGCTGTGGTTTCTTCCTAACCCAGGAGAGTAGTGGCCTGCCTGTCATCTTAAGCCCCAGAAAAAGCCACCTGTCAGGAGGGCCATTGATACTAGAATTGGCTGGGCGTGTGGACCTAGGAAACAGTGTGGTGTGGATGGCAGGTGGGAGGAAGGTGTGTGAAGAATGTGAGAAGGGCCCTTTTTGCAAAAATGAGACTAATGCTTTGGTGTCTGGAATTGTGCATCTCTGGGGAGTGACTGTGAGCGGGACAGGACCCTGATGCGGCCCCTTGCTGTTTTGTGGCCACTGGGGGCTGCAGCCTGGCAGGCTCTTCCCATAGGGAAAGTTGAGTCCTTGTCCCTCTTGTCCCTGCATTAGCCAGACAGAGCCACCATGGGGACAACTGCCCCGGGGCCCGTTCACCTGCTGGAGCTGTGTGACCAGAAGCTCATGGAGTTTGTCTGCAATGTGGACAATAAGGACATGGTGTGGCTGGAGGAGATCGAGGAGGAGGCCGAGCGCATGTTCACCAGGTGAGGGGCCCGGGGCTGCTGGCAGCTGCGGCCTTGGGGACACCACGGCCCCATTTCCCCGCTGGTCGGGCTGTTGGGTCCCTCCTGTGTGGCCAATGTTCTGGGACCTCACTTAGCATCACAGGAGGAGGAAGGAGAGGACTGGGCTGGGCCTCAGCTTGGGACTGGCCTGGCAACCTTGCTCCCTGCCATGTCCCTTAGAGAACGCCCCGAGTGCCTGGCACATGGCCTTGGAGAGTCTGAGTGGTGCTGGTCACCCCACGACTTGTCACTGCCCAAAAATATGAGGGGGGCTGGCCAGGTGGGGAGGGGCCCCTGGCACCCAGGCAGCCGTGAACATGGGCCCCTTGTACCAAACAGAGAATTCAGCAGAGAGCCAGAGCTGATGCCCAAGACCCCTTCTCAGAAGAACCGGCGGAAAAAGAGGCGGGTTTCTTCTGTTCAGGATGAAAACAGAGACCCTGTCCGGAAAAGGTACGAGGGGTGGGGCAGGGGGCTCAGCTGGGCAGTTGGGACTCGTGGGGGCCCGGTGCCCCAAGTTTGATTTGAAGTGTTCACTGGGAGCGGCCTGCAGGATTTGGTGGTACCAGGTTGGCCTCGCTGGGCGAATGTCTTGGGGAAACAAAGCTCAGCTCAAGATGGAGTCCAGAGCTTGTGGGCGTGGCGGGTGTTTGATCTGGGCCTTAGAGGGTGGGAAGGATTTCCAGAGGTGGGAGACGAAAGAGACTCACCTCTGCCTGGGTGGGAGTGACCAGTGGTGTGGGCCTGGGGCCTGTTCCCCTTCCCTCCCCCAGCCCCCCAGGACGTGGTGGCACCACAGGCCCTGGGGGAAGAGGCTCCGGGTTTGGTTCAGGTGGTCCTGGGCTTGCACTCCAGCTCCGCTCCTTAGCAGCTCTGTGCCCTTCGGTCGGTTTTCCTGCTCTGGGCACGCTTTGGTGGAGTAGTGGTTGGCACAGTCACATACAGCCCAGGGACCCGGGTTCGCGTCCTGGGGACCCAGAGAGTAACCAAGATGAGCAGCTATATGAAATAAATAGTAAAATGCCTCCTCCTCTCTCTTCCTGCCTGCCTGTCTACTCACCTTTCTTCCTTCCTGCATCTTTCCTTTAAAAAAATGTTTTTGTCCACCTCCAAGCCTCAGTTTCCTCACCTACAAAGTGAGGATGGTGGCACCTGCTTCTCAGGGCCGTCTTGTGTTTATGCGCCAGCATGATTCACGCCTCCACTGGGTGCTTGGCAAGGGTGGCCTCAGCCAGGGGGAGGTTTCATGAATTTAATCCTCCCTGCAGTTCTGTAAGGATGGCAGTATCCCCACTTTACAGGTAGGGAGACTGAGGCTCCGAGGACTAGCCGGGGTCTCATGGCTAGAGGTGGCAGAGTCAGGACTAGAACCCGGGCCTTCTGCCTCCAAGCCCTCTGCTTCATACTCCATCTGAACTGGTGGCTCCCGAGAAAACTGGAGCCCCGGCTCCATTTTTAGCGCCCCCCTCCCCGTTCCCTGCTGGGCCACCTGAGCTGCTGCTGCGCTGTCCCTGCAGGTTGTCCCGCAGGAAGACGCGGAGCAGCCAGCTGAGCTCCCGGCACCTGCGCAGCAAGGACAAGGTGGACAAGCTGGCCACGGGCATCAGGGAGGCCAGCCCCGTCTTGCGACGGGTGACCCGTGCTGCAGCCGCAGCTGCGGCCACCACTGTGGCAGTGGCTGTGCCTTCACCACCCCCTGAGTCTCCCTCCGCACCGACCCAGTCTGGGCAGAGCCCCGCCCAGTGCCTGCTGGTGCCCGTGGTGGAGATAGGCACCAGGGAGCTCCAGAGTGCCGAGACGCACCTCAGCCAGCTCCAGTCCGCCCTGACGCTGGTGCAGGCCCCAGCCCCAGCCTCCCACGGCACCTTGACAGCGGACGAGCAAGCCACACCCCAGAAGTCAGAAACTGGGAGACTGGAGTCTGTCACTGTGAGCTCCGTGATGGCTGCGCCCCTGGACTCCAAGGGCCGGGGAGCCGGTGCAGGGCGCTCCGCCTCCAAACTCAAGATCGCACGGGCCTCCCCTGGCCTGCAGGACTCACCTGACTCTCCAGCCTCCCCGTGGCGAGAGCAGGTGCTGGCCCCCATCCTGCTGGATAACCTCTCCACGCCCAAGGATGCGCGGAAGGACCGGCGGTCAGTGCGGCGCAGCCTGCTGGACCCATCCTCCCCAGAGCCCCTGGGATTGCTGTCTCAGAAGTACTCCCTGGTGGCCAAACAGGACGACGCCGTCCGCAGGTCAAGCAGGATTGCCAAGAAGGCCGTCAGAGAGCCGGCCGCCTCCTCCCGCATCATCTGTGAGTCTGGGGACTCAGCCGGGGGCGGGATGGGGTGGGTGGTCCGGGGGGGGGCGGTGCTCTAGCAGGAACTGTCCTTTGAACTCTGTGATGCCGGACAGTCGTGTCACTGATGGGCACACCTCCTGAGAAAGGTGGTGGTCGGTGGTCTCGTCTGCAAGCATCGTAGTCTGACTCTCCATGCCCAGGAGTTCTACCCACTACATGCCTGGCTGTATGGAGGGACCACCAGCCTATGTGTTCATCTGTTGTTGACCAAAAAGTGTCATTATGTGGCTCATGACTGGAAATGTTCCAGAACTGTGCAGCTGAGTGGTGGCCACCAGCCTGTGTGATTACTGAGCCCTCAGTGTAGCTAGTGTGACTGAGGAACTGAATCTTAGTTCGTATTATATTTACTTCACTTGATTTCCATACCACACGTAGCTAACAGCTGCCCTTTGGACAGCACCAGGGTCCAGGACAGGTCCAGGGAGGTGGCTGGCCGCAGTGTCCCTGTGGTTGACGCCACGCGGAGGCTCGAACTGGGGCCTTCTGTCCAGGGCTGTGTTCTTTCCTCCTGCAGAGGCGCCCTTAGATTCACTGCGCCTGCGAAACCTGAGGTGAAGAGCTGTGAGTGGTCATTGCAGGAGGCTCATCTAGAAGGGACCAATATTTAGGTGTTAGGGCCAGCTCAGCCATTTACCTGTCCTGTGACCTGGGGCAGGTGTGGGGCTTCTTCACTGCCTCGGTGCCTCTTCTGTCCACTTGGGTGGTGATAGCATCACTGCAAAGGGTCGCAGTGAGGTCTTGTTGACCGCGCGGATACGTAGGCCAGCGCCTGCCGTGTGGGAAGGGCGCCATGCAGTTCTCGGTTTCCATCATCACATGCAGCGCAGGCGGCCGTTGCCCCCCTGGAAGCAGGTGTTACGCGCCGCAGAGACAGGTAGCCTGAAGATCAGGGCTGGGAAGGTTTCGAAGGGTGGCCTGTGCTTTTGCCAGGTGGAAAACATGTTCCCTGGTAGAGGGAGCAGCCCATGCAGAGCCCCAGAGGCATGAAATGACATGTGATGGGTTATTTATCTGGGGCTCATGTGCCCCATGGGGCTTGGGTCTGACCCCACAGAAACAGGATGTAGCCCCTTGATGGCGGCTGGACGGTTCCTGGCCCCGTGTAAAAAATGGCCAAGAGAGGAGGCTGCAGGGTCCAGCCAGAGGCAGAGAAGCGGTGGGACTGACGGAGCGGGTGGGCAGTTTTTCCATCAGTATGTATTAAAGTAGTAGTTGGCATCTGCCTGGCGCTTAAAGATTTGCGAAGCTCAACATGATCGCATTTCAGAGCTCTGTTAGGATTTATTTCCCTACTTTAAGAGGAAACTGACACTTAGGAGGCCACTAAGTCTGTAAACTGGGGAGCTGGGGCATGTGGGCCTGTGTGTTGTCCTTTCAGGGACATCAGGCCTCAGGGGAGATCTCTTCCCCTGGGACAGGGCTGGCTCCAGGGCCGGAGGCTTGGGGACGTGTAACCCGGGGCACGTGCAGATTGGCACACTGTCCAGTTTTGGATTCTGGGAGTGATTGTAATGCTTCTGACCTGTCTTGGAGATCTTCCCAGGTCCAAGTCTGATCCTGGGGAGGGGTGGCGACAGGCGAGCCTGCAGCTCTAGGTGAGGCTGGAGTCTTCAGAGACCCTTGGGATCAGACGTCCGGGCCCCAAGTGCTGACACCATTCGATGCTCCTCTCCCTTGGGCCCAGCTCCACCGTGGGCTTCTCTGATTTGCACTTGACACAAGTCTGACTGCCCCTTTCTCAGGGTGGGAGGAAGAAGGAAAGGAGGGAGACGATGAAATTCAGGTCACGTGATCCCGGGTGACCTGGGCACACCCATCGCTGAACCTTGGCTTCGCAAGGCCGATAGCGTGTCCTGAACATGGTAGAGCCCTTCATAGTGCTTGGATATGGTACAGGTTCAGCTCCTCTGTTGTTTCAGTGTTTGTTGAAGGGACATGGCATCATAACAGATACAGGCTTAGGCTGTGCCTCATCCTAAATCCACATCTGTGTCACTTTCTCTTAAACAAAGCAGTGAAGCCCGGAGCACCTGTCTCTGAAGCGGAGCGTAGGGGTGGGCAGGCCGACCCTGAGCGAGGTGCTGCAGGGATGTGGGACAGGGAGGGCGAGGTCTTCCCAGCACCCAGGCTCTGGGGCTCTCTGACATGGGGTCTTTGGGTTCCCCAGAAGCTGCTTTTGATAAAAGTGAGGATTTGAGTGCCGCTTGCTCATTTCAGAGGCAAGGAAATGAGCAGGCTTTGGAGGGGGAGGCAGGCAGAAGACCAGGTGCCCGTGGGATCTGGAGAACTGGGGCAGGGGCTGCTGGGTGGGGCATGCGACCCCTGCACCCCTGTGCTGCTGTTGGCCAGAGTGAGACACTGGGCTAAGAAATGTGGGTGCAGCAGCTGACGGACAGGTGAACTTTGAAGGGGTCAGGCAGGGGCCAGGGCCACTGCTTCAGGGTTTCTGAGGGCCCTGACATACAAGACCAGGTTCCTTGGGGGTCTCGGGCCACCTCTGCTTTGGAGAATAGCTCCTCCATCCCTCGGCTGGAGCTCAGGCCATCTCCGTGCCACCAGATGGGTTCTGAGACCTGAATGGCCTGCAGGTGTCACAGCCTTACAGAGAAGTCCTTGTGCTGGTGGAGTAGCTGTGCGATCACACGGATGTCTTCTCACCCTCCGTGAGCCTGAGCATGAGGACAGCTGGGTCTTCTGACCACAGCCTCCCTCTTCTAGATCTGGCTGCGACATCCGCAAATGTTCCTGCTTTGTTCTTTCTGCCCCAGAGTTTGCTGCGCCAGCTCCTGTTCATCTGCCCTTCCCTTACAGCACGGCGTCTGCCCGGCCACCCCCACGCTGCCTTAGCCTTTCTGCGCTGGCTTCTCTCTAGGCGCCCAACCCTGTTGTCCCCGCTGCTCGGTCTTTGGGGGTACCATTCCTTCTCCCAAGACCAGCAACTCTCAACATTTGGTCTTAGCATCTGTTTCCAGTCTTAATAGTTATTGTGAAGCCCCCAAAACTTGATTATGCAGATTCTCTCTTTCGATAATTAAAACAGGAATTTGAATTAACTACTTAATATTACTTAGTGTTTATATTAATAATAACCAACATTTTTGAATTGATACTTAGTATTAAAAATTAAAAACATTTTAATATAAAAGAATAGCAAGTGTATCAACTGTTAGTGTTAGATTTTTTAATGAAAAAGCAGTGTTTTTCAAAGCAAACATGCGTGGAGGAGACTGACATTAGTCTGCAAGTTGCCAATCCTTCAGTGTGCGGCCCGACGACGGGCGGGTTTTGCGTTCAATCTGGTGGATTGTTATTTGGGGGAAAGTATCTGAAGAAAACCTGGTCTCATACAGCTATGTGCTTTGAAAGGGTGGGACACCTTAAAAGCATTTCCAGATGATGGTGCATATTCATCTTTGCCCATATAATTGGTGCATATCCTGTGCAACAAGTGGTCGTTCCTTAAAGGCTCGTGGCAGTGTAGACTGAAGCCGGGTCACTGCTGCCACGTGGTCTGTCCTGCCGTGGTGCAGCTCTTTCAGTCTGGTGTGACTTTATAAACTCATGGTTTGGTCATTTGGAAAATACTGTTTCACTGAGTTACAGGCGTCTTCTAGATGTGGACACATTTCACACACTTCATTGTATAGTTTTTCAAAAGGAGCACTTTTTTTTTGCTGATCTGATAAAAAAAGAATCGTAAGGAATTGGGGTGCCAGGAAGCACTTGATGGAGGCTATGTTTTCCAAAAGTATATTTTGGCTCCGTTTTTGATTATTGGTCACAACTACCATTGGTTGTTGAAGTGTCAGTCACTGTCCATTTCGCAGAAAATCTGTGCGGCCTCCGGGCTCGAAGAGCCAGTCTGCTGGTGGCCCTCGCACTCCACGGCATGTCGGTGAAGGCAGGCGCTCGTTTAGCTGGGAGCTTTGCAGACTCGGATGCGTCTTGCTTCCCACACGAACATGTGTTCGAAAGCCGTGTTTGAGTGTAGATTTCATACAGTGAACATCTTCCACTCCTTCATCCAGAACGCAGGCGCAGCGGGCCGTGTCCGCGAGTGTGGCCGCTGGTCGTATAGGCTGTTTGGTGCTCCGGCTTCGGCGCGTCCACCTACCACAGCTCTCGTGCTGTCAGGGCACGTTTCAACGTGTGCAAAGGAAAACAGTGTTTTCAGTGGTGGTGAACTTAGTTGAGCTAGTGGACCCTCCAAGGGTCTGGGGATTTGAGCCCCACCTGCCTGGACATCCCTGCCTGTGACTTTCTTGCTCATGTCCCCGCCTGCAGCCCCGCTCAGCTCCCCCATGCAGGCTCGTGAAATCCTCTGTCCTTTGCTGCCCTCGCCCACACGTGCACACACATCCTTACGGAACTAGTTGATGGTTTCCAGGCGTGAGGCAGCTCTGTCGCTTTCGCTCCCTGTTGGGCCCCCAGTTCACTGAAGGCACTCGAATGTTCGTTGAGTATATAAGCTGCTTTGTGTTGGGCTGTGTGCTGGGAACGGGGCACCTCTCCTCTCCAAGGTACCCCCAGCCCAGGGAAGGAACCAGAAAGTGGCTTCTCCCACTTAAAACTAACACGTTCTCTGGGGTCACTAGGACGGGGATTGTGGTGGGTGTGTGTGTGGGCACGCAGGGCCTCTGCTTCCGGGGAGGGGAAGGGTCTGCGAGGTGGAGAGGGTCCTGCTGCAGATGAGGAGGAGCCCAGCCCCATCGGAACCTGATCCCCTGACCTCTTAGAGTGGTGCCTGGTTGGTTCTGATGGTGTCTTTGCTTCCCTTTCCCCCCCTCAGGTCACAGTTACCTGGAGAGGCTCCTGAATGTTGAGGTGCCCCAAAAAGTCAGGTGAGTTCAGTTCCCAGGGTGGACGGGGCAGCCTGGGGCTGGGTTGTCTCGCTGAGCCCATGGGGATCATTTCCTGTGACCCAGCCTTAACTCCTTGTGGGGACACCCCCTGGGTTGCCCACAGCTTCTGCCCTGCCCCAGTGTGATCACCCGGCTCGCCGCCGCGGGCGTCAAATCCTGATGATTGGGCTCCCGTGGCTGTGAGGAACTGCGTTCATACTGGGATGGGGGGTAGGGGTGTGTCCTGCTCAGGGCCAGTGCTCCTTCTCCTGGCGGCTATGTCTTGCCATCTAAAAGTAGGGCCCGCCTGCCCCTACTTGGCATGGGGAAGCGGTAACTGGGCAGGTGTGCTGGCCCCACGCTGATGAGAGCAGATCTTAAATCACTCAGATGTATGATTCTTCTTGGCTCAAGAGTTGAGTCCCTGATGGGGCTGAGATGAGGCCACCTTCAGAAGCTGCCATCCTCATCTCTCCAACAGCCAAAGCTCCAGGGAGCCGGCTGCCGTCCTCCTTCCTGCCTGGGTGTGGGTTTGTGGCCCCAACCAGAGCCTCCAGCGTGTCCCCTCCTGGATCTGCCCTAGGGTTTGGGTGGGGCTCCTGAGGTGGGTGCTGGCGCTGACAGAGCCGGCCCCACAGTGTCTTCTGCTCTGCTTGCAGCTCCAAGCAGGAGACCCTTGAGGAGGCTGAGCCTGGGGAGGCAGCCGAGCCAGAGGTAAGCAGGCAGCTGGGCCTGGCAGGGAGGCTTGGGGCCCTGGGGCTCGTGTCTGTGCCCTGAGTCCCAGGTGCAGATGCCAAAGCTTTGGTGCTTCCTGCAGGTCCCCAGGGATGACAGAAGTACTTCGTGGGCACAGGATGCCACCAAGACAGCCTTTCACACATCTGGTTCGCAGCCTGCAGTGGGTGGTCAGGAAAACACCTCTGTAGGAGAGCAGGGTGAGTGTCCCTGGCCTGCGTTCAGAGGAGAGGCAGCCCTGCCTGCCTCGGGATGAGGAAGCCTGTTTTCAGGGCTGAAAGGCTGAAGGTAAACGAGATCCTGGGGTACACAGGTCCCCTGTGGGCCTTCAGTTTTCTCTCTCCTTTCATTGGCGCTGCTGCTGAGGGCCATGCATGCCCCTGGCCTCTTGGTGCAGGACATGAGAGGAAGGGCCCACACAGGGCATAAGATGGCAGTGCACAGGGTGAGGCCTTGACCCTACTCGGGACAGCTGGAGGACGCTGCTGGGGTCTGCGTGCTGTGCTGCGGGGCCTCCCTGCAGTTCCCTGCAGCGGGCAGGAGCGCTGTGGCTCTGTCCCAGTGGCCTGCAGCGTCCTGAGACCTGGCCCAGTCTCCCTGGTGGGAAGAGCACTCTAGCTGTGAGATCTTGAACATGGCTCCCCAGCTTTATGTCTGGGACAGGGACAAGGGCCCGCCCAACCCACAGCCCTGCAGGGGCCACAACCATCCTGTGGAGTGAGAGTGGCAAAGGCCTGGGGGAGATCGGCGCTTTTTCCTGGAGGTAGATCAAAATGTACCAGCCCCACAGCCCACATGTGGCCCTCCTGGCCCGACTGCAAGGGGGTCGCAAAGCTGGCCCAGACTGTCAGAGCTCGCAGCTTCCATAGCTTCCGCTCTGGAAGGTGCCCCAGCTCAGTGATAGCGTTGGGTGGGATATGAGAGGGCCGTGCCAGCAGGACAGTGCTGCTGTCACACGCCGGGTGCTGGGTGGGGCTCATCGGGCCGCGGGCGGCATGCTGGGCCCTGCGGACACGCACAGATGTGTCAAGCCGATGCCTCTGCCACGGCCACCCCGAGATCTACCAGGACGGGAGCCTTGCCCCTGCCCAACCCCTCCATCTGTCTCTGTAGCCTGACTAGACTTGCTTTCTTCACAGAGGCCAAGGCTGACCAATCAGATGGCCCCAAAGAGCCACCCCATAGCGCCAGGTTTGTGTCTGGGAAGGGCTGGAGAGGTTCGTAACCCCAAGTCCTTGCTTGGTGACAGTGGGCACGTGGTCAGAGCCTCCGTGGCCTCTCAGCAGGGGTGAGCTTGCTGCTCTGACTTAATGAAGGAGGCGAATGGATGCTGTGGGAAGAGCCTGGCCCAGGCGTGGGTGACTAGATCACAGACTCCATCCTTCTGTGTCCCCCTGGCCTTGGAGGGGTCAGTCACTCCCTTCCCATGGGCAGCAGAGGGTTGCTCAGGAAGACCCCACCTCTGCAGTGCCTTTCAGTCGAGAGTCCTGGGCTGGGTCCAGTTTTGTTCGTAGGACTGGCCTTTTGCGGGGTGTGGCCGGGACTCTTGGGGGTCCCAGGCTCAGGCCGCGATGCCCCTGCTGCCCACCCCTGCAGGAGGAAGCGCAGCTACAAGCAGGCAGTGAGCGAGCTGGACGAGGAGCAGGAGCTGGACGAGGAGCAGCAGCCTCCCAGGAGCAAGACCCCTTCCCCGCCCTGCCCAGCCAGCAAGGTGAGCGGCCGCCGTGCTCCCTCGCTGCCCTCGTCCGCACCCTGCCCGCGAGTCCTGACCCATCCTCTCTGGCAGGTGGTGCGGCCCCTTCGGACCTTCCTGCACACGGTGCAGCGGAACCAGATGCTCATGACCCCGACCTCGGCCTCTCGCAGCAGCGTCATGAAGTCCTTCATCAAGCGCAACACGCCCCTGCGCGTGGACCCCAAGGTGAGGGAGCCCGTGCCAGCGGCTGGGCGTGGGGCAGCGTGGCCTCTCGCCGGTCAAGGGCCAGCTCTAGCCTGGATGACCATGGCTGCCTTGGCATATGGGTGCTGTCCCAAGCCCTTGGGCTCTGCGCTGTGACCTAGAATCTTGGCCAGCTCAGCATGACCCCTGGCTCTTGGGCGCTGAGCTGGGCTGGGAGGTTGCAGAGGTGGTCCAACTGGCTACTGCCTTGTCCATCCATCCCCACACCCCTGGCGGTTTGAGCGGTTAAGGTGAGGGCCGTTTCCCCTGGGATGAGGCTGGGGGGATGAGGGGGCTGGTGCGGCAGGTGAGGGCGCAGGCCTGGGAGGGCACACCCGGCCTGCTTTCCCGACCTCCCCCAGCCTGGCATTAACTCTGGCTTTCTCCTTGTCTCCTCTCCTCCACAGTACAGCTTCGTTGTAAGTACAGCCTCTCCCTGTCCTTGTACTCTCTCCACCTAGCACTTCCCCGCTGTAGCCTGTCCCTGCAAACTGACACCATCTGTAGAAGCGCTAACATGTAAGCGGGAACCCCAGGGGAGACGGCGGGCAGAGGGCTGGGGGCTGGAAGGCTGGAGGCGCCTTCTGGTCTGCAGCCATGGCCTTCCTCCTCAGAGCCTCCTCTCTGCCCTTGACTCTGCTCCGGGGAGGACGAGGCTCCTGAGGATGCAAGCGGGGATGAGGTGACCCGTGCCACCTCCCCAGGCCCCCAGCTTAAAGGCTTTCGCGCACCACCTTGTCTCCTCCCCAGTGCCAGGCCCCCCTCAGCTCTGGGGCTGCGAAGAGAACAGACAGTCGTGTCTGGGGCCAGAGTCACTGTGGTGTCCTGAGTCACAGACCTGAGCTATGATTGATTTGGGTGGCGGGCAGGGTGAGCAAGGGGTTAGAGGTCTGCGTCTGACCCCTGGTAGAAGGCCAGGTGATGGTGGCACTGTCAGCAGGGCCCCTGGGAAGGAAGAAGGTCACAGAAGCTGTTCTCTTCTCAGACAACCCAGAGCTGAGCTGGGCCGCTGGCCGTGAGCAAAGAGCCCCGGAGAACGGGCCCGCCGAGTGCAGGCCTGGCTCCGGCGTCTCCTGTGTGGTTATAGGGCTGCCGCCCTAGCGTCACATTGTCCCCCTGGGGGGGCTTCCGCCTCCAGCCTCCAGCTCGGAGGGCCCCAGCAGCGCTGTCCAGGGGCTTCAGAACAGGAGCCGGAGGCGGCCCTTCCTGCTTTGGGAGCCCTGGCCCTGTGCGGGGAATCTGGTGGGGAAGGGACCGTCCGGGCAGGAGACCAGGGGCCCTGGACTAGCTCTGTCACTGGCTCCAGGATGAAAGCAGAGGTCACTTCACAGAGCACATGAATCGGAGAATGATGGGCCAGGCACAGGCCACACACACTGATGATGTCCTCCCACCCCCGGGGAGCAGGGAACAGGCTCCTGTGGCACAGTTCACAGTGCCCCGGGGAGGTTCTCTGCCCCGCGCTGGGGTGTTCAGCGCGAAGCTTCGGGAGAAAACCTCTTTGCCGAGCGCTGTTGAAAGCCGTCTGATTGGCTCTTGGGGCCGGAAGAGAGGGTTGGACACCTCTCGGCCTTGCTAACCAGGGAGAAGCAGGATGAGGTCCGGCCTCCCCATGAGGGCCTCCGAGGACCGGTGCCCTCCAGTGTCCCTGCTTGGCTTCAGGGGCTCATGTCCTCTCTCCTTCCATTTCTCTCATTGAAAAGCGCTCTTCTGTTCAAGTTATGTAGTAAGATTTGTGTTAAAATGATCAGAGAGCAGAATCTATACTTTGTGAAAGTTTATGTACCCATTTCCACCCTGGGGGTGAAGAATAGCTCTGTCGCCCCCAGGCACCCCTCCCCATTCCCTGCTCTGGTTTTTGCTTTCTGAGAATGTCATATAAATGCATCACACGGCATGCGACCTTTTGAGGTTAGCTTCTTTCACTCAACATAATGCTTTTGAACCCTCCTGAATCACTGCATTGAAGTTTCTTGTCGATACATATGGTTGAGTCAGGTCAGGGTGTTTGTTTTGTTTTGTTTTTGTTTTTGTAATCTGTTCTGACTGTCTTTTATTTCTTGGTATATTTATATTTAGTGGTGTGTTTGGATTTAAATCTCCCACTGGGTTTTTTTTTCTTTTGTCTACTGTTCCCTTTGTTTTTATTTTGTTTCCTTTATCTGGCCTGTTTTTGGGGTCGCTTGAACATATTTTATATTTTTTCTTTTTTCTTTCCTTCCCTTCTCTCCTATTTATTAGTTTGTCTAGAGACCCTGACTAATTGCTAATGCACGTCTTATTCCAGAGAAGGTCCTGGTCACAGGTGCCAGGGGTGGGACTTGGCTTTACCTTTCTGGGCTCCGCACACGGCTGGCACATTCCTGGCCGTTGGTACAGGCTGGGCTGCAGAAGAGCTCGGAGCACGGCTTCCTAGCCACATGGTCCTGGATCCTCCCCTCCACCTGTGACCGCTGTACTGTGGTCATCTCTCCCCTGAACCTCTGGCATCCTCCCTGAAAATTGGAGATAATAGCATTTTTTTATTTTTTATTTCAATTATTGTACTTTTAGTTGTAGAATTTCCATTTGGTTCTTCCCTAGATCTTGTTGAGATTATTTTTTTCATTTATTAATTTCTTTTTTTTTAAGGAAAGGTGCAGGCAGGGAGAGGAGGAAGAAGCACTTTATTTTATTTAGTTGTTTATCTTGGTTGCTCCCCCTGACCCTGGGACACGAACCCAGGTCCTTGGGATGCATGTGGACTGTGCTCTGCTGGAGGTGGCAGAGCCAACCTCTACTCTACAGGGCATACTTTCTTCAGTTACCTTAAGTATGTTTGAGATGAATTATTGAAGCAGTTTTTATAATAGGTGCTTTAAAGTCTTGTCGATAATTCTGACCTCTGTCATCTTGGCATTGGTGTCTGCTGATTGACTTTTCCCATGGGAGCTGAGATTTTCCTGGTTCTTTGTATGCTGAGGATCATATTTTGTAGTGTATAATGAAAACCCATTTTTTTTTGCCCAGTCTTCCAGGAAAAATGTCTTTCATTTTAATTTTTTAATTCAAAATTTTTATTTGTTTGCATGTAGGTACTTGGAGTTTTTTGTATTATAAAGGAATTTTAACATTTATTTTTTAATATTATGGTACAAGAAATTTTATATAACAAAGAATAACAAAACACAAGAACAGACACATGTTACAAGAAGTAAAAGAATTAAAAGCATTTATATAGATACGGAATTAATACTGCCTGTGTATAATACATCTCCTTTTTTTTCCCCTCACAGATTTGGGCCCAAAAAAGTGTCTGTTATGCACAGTAAAATGTGGGAATTTTGGGTTATGTCCTAGCTGTCTGGAGTCTCATGTTAGGAGGCTCTGGGTCTTGTGTAACTCACGGAGACAGCTGGTGTTTCTTCAGTAGCAGCCCTGCTGGCCAGGCCTGGGGTGCCCTGTGCTCTGTCCCTGCAGAGTGCAGTCATGGGTCCGCCTGGGATCTGGAAGTAGGTAGCTCAGGCCAGCTTCTTGCATCTGCAGCTGGGGGCTGAGCCCAGGCCTTCAGAACAGCCTTGCTTTCTCGCTCACTCTAGAGCTTTCCTTCTCTTGCTCCGGGGTAGCCCCTTCCTCCATCAGTGGGCCTTCGGTGACCCCGCTCCTCCTTGTGCTTCTACAGCTGCGTCCAGGGCCACCTGGTGGGACAACAGAGTGAAAAGAGCAACAGTGTTTCCCCCAGCTTTGCGGGTCACAGCTCGTGGGGCTGAGACGGTTCTCCTCCCTCAGAGTGTGGACTCTGCAGATTGCAGCTCCGCTCGTGCTCCTGTCACCGCAGGGTGGCGCGTGTGCCGCGTGTGCCGGAGCCTGGAGGAGACGAGAGGAAAAACCCTGCTGGGCTTCTGCATCCCCTGAGCTGCAGATACTCCCTTTCTTGCCTTGAGTCAGAACTAGGGCCTTCCCCCGAGCTGTCTGTCTGCACCCCCGTGATGCTGGGGGGTTTTAGGCCTCACCGGCTTCAGGCTGGAGGGAAAGCATAGGGAGCTCACTCTGGTGTGTCAGAGCCCGATCTCTGGCCTGCCTGCTGCTGTTCGCTCCGCACAGGCCTCATGTCTAGGTTTATAACCACTTTCTGCGGGCCCGGTGGGGTGTGTCTGCCCCTTCTCTCCGTCTTCACAGTTCCGTTACTGGGGGGCCAGATTTCTAGGCAGGAAATGTGCAGTCAAGGTCAGAGTCCATGGACAGGGAACAGGGCAGTAACTCATGCACCAGGGCTGGCTGAGCCCGGGCGGCCTGATGGGAGCTAGGCTGGGGTGAGGGGGGCTCTGGTTGGTGCCGCAGCTCCTCTTTTATCCCGACCACTCAGAGGTGAAGCACCAGTCTCGTCTTTGGCCTGGGAGGGATTGGGGGCCCTGCCGAGTTCTGCTGGTTGCCTGCTGCTCGGAATGTACACCGTGGGCTTTCTGGGCCTGTGGAGGAGGGGAGCCCCAGCACCCCTCTGCTGAATCAGCACTTCTGCACAGTTGTTTTTAAAGTTTTGTAGCTGTGACACAGGAAGTTTGGAAAATGAAGATAAAATACCATCCGTAATCTATTTGTAGCTTCTGTTCGCATTGGCAATGTTCTGTTCTTTCTAACTATTAAGAGATAGTTGGTATACACAGATATGCGTGCCTCTGTGCGTGTGTACACACGCATAGTCTGAAAGTTATAAAGCTCGAGAATAAGTTAACACTTGTGTCCCCATGCCCCCTTAAATAGAGCCTAAACCATAACTTCCCAAGCTGCCTTTCTTTCTCTTTTCAAATGCTCACCTAGATAATCAGTTAGAATCAGAATGCAGTTTTCAGCCTGACTTGCAGCGAGTGGGCAGGGCTGGGTTGAGGGCACTCACTGGTCCCTTAGGAGGCCTCAGGGTCCCCAGGAGGACGGACCAAGGCCTGGGTCTCCATCTGGGTGGGAATTGAGGCACGGCT
Organism: Solenodon paradoxus; assembly: GCA_004363575.1. Taxonomy (NCBI): domain Eukaryota; kingdom Metazoa; phylum Chordata; class Mammalia; order Eulipotyphla; family Solenodontidae; genus Solenodon; species Solenodon paradoxus. Next base: position 39,122 of record RJWH01006138.1, read on the forward strand.
AGAGCAGCTCCGCCCCTCAGAAGCAGTCCTCTGCTGCCTGTTGTCTGGGGCTGCTGGGGCCTGGGGCCTCATCTCAGGCACCGGTCTCTGCTGGCTTACCGTCCGTCTCCCCCAGGAGAAGGAGCGGCAGCGGCTGGAGAACCTGCGGCGGAAGGAGGAGGCAGAGCAGCTCCGCCGGCAGAAGGTGGAGGAGGACAAGCGGCGGCGGCTGGAGGAGGTGAAGCTGTAAGTGCCCTGGCTCTGGCCCACCTGCCGTGGTGTCATCTGCGTTTCCCACGACAGCTCTGTGATGGCTCTCTTCCCACAGGAAGCGCGAGGAGCGTCTCCGTAAGGTGCTGCAGGCCCGGGAGCGCGTGGAGCAGATAAAGGAGGAGAAGAAGAAACAGATCGAACAGAAGTTTGCTCAGATTGACGAGAAGACCGAGAAGGTGTGGCCATGGGCTCAGGGACAGACTGTCCCTGGTGGGGCCTACACAATCAGATGTGGCAGAGGGTTAGAACTGGACCTGCAGCGAGTTATGGGCTTGACGTCCTGTGCCCATATCCTCTCTGTTCCCTGGGCCCTGGAGTCCCTTCTGAGTCAAGCTGAGAGCTGATCGCTTCTGCGGAGAGCTGAGCAGTAGCCCTTTGCGGGGGGTGGTCTGGGCGCCCCGGCAGGACAGGCATCCGATGCTCCCCTCCTGGGTTTGGGAATGAGGGTGTGGAGCAGAGCCTGGCCCTTCCTGAAGGTCGAGTGAGCTGGGCTGCTCCAATGGGCATATGTGGGTGGGCTCTGCAGGCCAAGGAGGAGCGGCTGGCTGAGGAGAAGGCCAAGAAAAGGGCAGCTGCCAAGAAAATGGAGGAGGTGGAGGCGCGCCGGAAGCAGGAGGAGGAGGCGCGCAGGCTCAGGTGGCTGCAGCAGGTGCGCGAGCAGGGGGATGGGGTTGGGGAAGAGGTGGGCAGGAGTGGGCAGCACCCCCAGACCACTGGGCGTACCCCACCTATTTGGGTCAATCCTGGTGGGTCTTGTTGCCTTAAGCCAAGAAGTAGGTTCACCAGATGCCTTGGAGACAGGGTGGTGTCAGTACCTGTCTGTAGCAGTGACACTTTCAGGGTTATGTGCAGAGACTGGAGCCAGCCTTCCCTTCTCAGCTCTGCTGTGGATCAGCTGTGGGATTAGCACTGACCTCTGAGCTTTAGTTCTTTCAGGTGACACTGGTCTCTTGATAGGTTTCTCGGGAGGATGAATTGTTGGCCTGTCAGGGTAGGGCCCTGCCGCTCTCTGGGATTGTCAGTCTTATGATTGTAGGCGACATAAGTCTGACTTCAGGGTTTCTAATAATGCCTAAAATGTATTAAGCATTTGCTATTTGCCAGGCACTGTTCTAATTATATTTACAAAGGCAGCAACTTTGTGAAGTGTAGGTTATTACCGTTCCCATTTTATTGATGAGGAAACTGAGGCCAGAGGGCTTAAGGGACCTGCCCAGCATCCCACAGCTAGTGTGTTTGACTCCTGTCTCCACAAACTCTTAGCCATGAAGTCTGCTGCTGCAGCAAAAGACATCATCCTAAGAGCCCATTTTGGATGGCGTGTTGCTTCCCATAGAGCCCTCCATGGGTGTCCTGGGCGCAGTTGTTCTGCGGGGGCTCCCGGGCTGGAGCCTGGGCTGCAGGTGGGAGCGGGCTCCCGCCCTTCCAGCCTGCCTCCCCTGGCCTCTGTGGCCCAGGCCTGGCCATGACCCTGCCCTCTGTCTATTCTCAGGAGGAGGAACGGCGGCGCCAGGAGCTGCTGCAGAAAAAGAAGGAGGAGGAGCAGGAGCGGCTGCGGAAGGCGGCCGAGGCCAAGAGGCTGGCAGAGCAGCGTGAGCAGGAGCGGCTGCTGGCGGAGCAGCAGGAGCAGGAGCGGAAGAGGGAGCAGGAGAGGCTCCAGGCCGAGAGGTAAGGGAATCCTGGCTGCCCTGGCAGTAGGCACACCCCCAGGGGCCCGGTGATGTCCTACAGCCACCACCTGCCCAGGTTGTGGATGAGGGGCAGGTGTGGCCTTCGGGGCTTTTCCCGTGGCCTGAGACCCGGAGCGCAGCGGACAGGCCACCTGACTAGGGCGTGCAGGCTGCGGGGAGTCGAGGAGTGGACCCGGGTCAAGTTGTCTTGGCTCTGCTTCTGCCTCCAGTGGCGGCGCTTAGGCCTTGGTTTTGTCTTTCTCTGACCTGACGGGGGTTGTCGGGCGAGTCAGAGTTTTGAGCTCTTTGTGGCATATGGCAGGGACTTCCACATGGGTGGCCCTGTCCCGCTTGGGTAATGATAACTAAGCTGCCTCCTTTGGGGACCAAGGCTGAGGCGATGGCTCTGAGGCATAGACTCCAAGCAGCAGTCACCATTGTCCCGGCGTCTGTCTGGGCCACCTGTGACTGGTTGTGCTGGGTCCTGGGGATGCTGAGAAGGGTCAGCACAGGCCACATGGGCCAGGAGGCCGGTGGGATCCTGTGGGTGAAGACCAGAGAACTGCCCACCTGGACAGACGCGGCACGCCCTCCCCCAGGCCCAGCCACTGCCGCCCAGGACATGCTAGGTGGCACCTTTTCCTGGCCACGTCTGGTGGCTGTGGGCCCCGCAGGAAGTGGGGAGTCACAGCCAGAGGGCTGCACTGCATGGCGCCATCTCCCAGTCTTGCCGAATGACGAGGGGTCCCTGGTCCCACGAGCAGAGTAAGGCAGGAGTCGGAGGGGACCAGAGGTGGTTGTGCGGCAGCTACTGTGGTTTCAGGGTTGGATGCGTGGCAGGCAGCGCCTGGGCCCGCAGGGCGACTGATAGTTTGGCGGTTGTCACCTCGGGCAGGCTGCGAGCACACACTGCACACACTGCCTGTATCATCTCGCTCGAAGGCTCCTGGGGAGTAGGAACCAGCAGCTTGTTCAGAGAGGCTGACTGCCTTGTTCAAGGTCAGGGGCCAGAAACACCACCCCCTGCGCGCCCTCCGCCCCCCACCCCCACGTTAGGCTTGGAGCCAGGTAGCTACCCAGTGGGTCAGGACAAAGGCGGGTGACTTGGATCTCATTCCAGTCTCGTGGCGACTCTGGAGGAAGGTGTCATCCACACTGTACAGCAGAGAAGACTGAGGCTCTGAGGCCTAAGTTGTCTGGGTGACTGGGGTGCAGATTAAAAAACACAAAGCCGAGTGCACCCTGTGCCCTTGGGCATGCCGTGTGCTTGGCCCTTGGGCACGAGCAGGTCTTAGCTGGCACGCCTACTCTGCCATTGCGTCTTCTGTGGCACGTGCCGTGGGTCTGGCTACGGTGGCGGGGATGGAGACAGCCAGGGCTCCGCCTCCTGCCCTGACAGGCTCTGGCTTGGTCCTCAGGGAGCAGCAGGAGAGAGACAAGGCCCTGCGGTTGCAGAGGGAGCGGCTGCAGCGGGAACTGGAGGAGAAGAAAAAGGTGAAGGGAGCAGGCATGTGGGGCTCCCACGGGGTCTGCATGGAACTTCGTGGCTCCTGGTGGCTCCAGGGGGTTGGCCTGTGGGGAGGGTGAGCATACACACCCAGTCTCTAACCCCTGCTGGGCCTGGGTCCCAGGAGGAGCAGCAGCGCCTGGCTGAGCAGCGCCTGGCTGAGCAGCGCCTGGCTGAGCAGCGGCTGCAGGAGGAGCAGGGGAAGAAAGCCAAGGAGGCCGCGGCGACCAGTAAGGACCTGAACGTGACTGTGGACGTGCAGGTGAGGGCAGTATCCGAGCATAGACACCTCGCACTCAGGGCTCTGCCCAGTGATGGGAGGCACAGCTGTGCCTGTCAGGTCCCTAAGAGAAAGGAAGGATCAGGGGCCTCATTGTCTTTACTCTCTTTGCAATCTGTATCCATCTGTCTATTCTAAAAACAGAAATTTTTATGAAAAGAAGAGACTCAACTTTCTACAGGAGTTTAAAGGAAAAAGAAAGGTACTTTCAGAAGAAGACACCTAAGTCTGATGTATATCCTGTTATGTTTATTTACAAAAACATTTGTATGTATCAAACATTTTATCCATAATCCCCCCCACTCATATACATATGTAGAATTTTCACTGGGCACCAACTGTACACACTCAGTGTCTTTGGGCTGCTCTAACGGAATGGGTGGCTTAGACAGCAAGCACTTCTCACAGATCTGGAGGCTGGGGCCGTCCAAGTCCAAGGCCCCAGCAGATTCCGTGTCTGCGGGAGCCTCTTCCTCGTTCATAGTGTCTGTCTACTGGAGTCCTTGCGTGGGGGAAGGGGCGACGGGGCGTCTCTTCTAAGGGCACTAATCCCATCCACAAGGGCTCTGCTCTTAGGGCCTGATCACTCCCCAAGACCCCATGTCCTCGTCTCAACACACTGAGTTAGGGTTTGTGGGGCAGGGTGGGGACACAGTCTTTAGTCTGTAACACGGCCATTTGACAGTTTGTTTTCTCCTCTTTTCCTTTTACTTAGAATATGATAAACATCTGTCTATTTCAGCACTTGGAAATCTTTTATTTTTTTGATTTTTCTTAAAGAGGAAGGAAGACAGGCAGAAATGAAGGCGGGCAGACAGCAAGTAGGAAGGGAGAGAGGAAGAAGAAGCATTTATTTGGTTTTTTGTTTTAGTTGTGTCCTCCTTTCTCCCAGCTCCAAACCCCAGGTCCTTGGGCTATACTTGGACTGCACCCCAGGTGTGGGCTTGGCACCTGAGCCACCAGGATGTGTCAGCTCTCTTGTTTTGAATGACTGTAGACCAGTTGGTTGTGCCAGAGTTTCTTTGACCATCCCCTATTAATGAGCGTTTCGGTAATTTCCAGATTAATGCTGTCGCAAACAAAACATGTGAAGAAGGGTCTTCGTTGTAGCGTAGTTTACAATGTTGAAAACTTGGAAATTAGCTGAGCGCTCATTTATAACGGCTGGTTAAGAGGGCCCTAATTTTGGAGAAGCAGTGATGTGCCCTGGGGCTGTTCCAAGGACGCGTGGACACAGTGACCTGGAAGAATGTTTGCAACATATTCCAAATGAGAATACCGGCTAGTCATGTTTATGTAGGACTTACTTGAGTTAAAAAGTAGGGGCCCCGAACCTTTCATTTTTCCCGTGAAATGAGGCAGACGCCCAGAGCCCCGACAGCCCTCCGCAGGAAGAGGTGCAGGCCTGCGGGGAGGCTTCTGACGGTCAAGTTTACCTTTTCCAGTCTCCAGCCTGCACCTCGTATCAAATGACTCCGCAGGGGCACAGGGGCCCCCCCAAGATCAACCCGGATAACTACGGGATGGACTTGAATAGCGACGATTCCACAGACGACGAGGCCCATCCCCGGAAGCCCATTCCCGTCTGGGCCAGAGGTGAGCAGGGCCCAGAGCGCCCAGGAGACCCAGTTCTTCACTCGTGACTTCTGGGGCCCTGCAGGTAGGGCTTGGTGGCTGTGGGCTGGCATTGGCCCACCAGCCCTCACCAGGCCTTGAGCAGGCACCCAGGGGAGGTGGGCACACTGTGGCCAGTGTTGGGCACTGCTGTTCTCACCAAGCATAGCCACTGGCGAGGCGGCAGGGACGGCGCCGGGTGCTCTGCCCCGGGCTCTGGGACGCTCCTCAGTCCTGTCCAGAGACCGGATGAGGCAGGATACACAAACTGAGGTGGGGCTAGAGCTGATGGGATTCCGCCAGCAGAGGAAGCAGGAAAGACCCCAGATGGCGGTGGGGGCAGCTGCGCAAGTCAGCACTGGCGCTTACCAGCCCCAGCCTTCAAATGGGAATGTGATAGGGGCGTCCAGGCCCCTCAGGCTGGATGCCAGGCCTGCTGGGGGTCGGGTCAGTCTCCCTCCCCAGAGGGAAGGGCCTCGAACCCCAGAAGGGGTCAGCACCCTCGAAAAACAGCTTCTTTTTGTGAGTTTCACCTCATTTAAAGCCCCTCAGGAGCCAAAATCAGACTTAGTCCCCTTGACTGCGGCACCCAGTCATTTGGGAGGTGGCAGCAGGCGGTGGTCTGCCTGGCCGGAAGCCGGAGACCACAAAGCCACCTGATGAGAGCGGCCCTTCACCAGCTCACTGACACCGTTTTCTCCTCTGAAGTGGGGCGAGAAAGGCCCCCTGGGAAGGCTCACTGGTGATGAAGTGAGGTGGATGGAAGGGCTGGCCCGGTCTGTGCCTGGTGCCGGGGTCCTCCTCGGCCTGCCTGGTGCGGCTGGCGCCACCCACGGCCTCAGCCCAGCGCTGGGGCGTCTGTGGGGCTGGTGAGATGAGTACCCCGACCAAGCAGGGGAGGGTGGTGTCCTGCCTGCAGTTCTAGAGCGAGCCTCGTTTTCAAATCCCATCTATGTGTGCCATGGGGCAAAACTCGCCCGTTGTAAGATGGGGAGAATAGAGGCTCTGCCTCCCCGGCGGCTGTGGGAATAAGAGGCCACGCCTGGAGGGCTCAGCTGAGCGCCTGGCTCTTGTGCCTCTGAGGACCTGCGTTCAGGCGAAGCTGCCAGAGGATGGCGTGGTTGGTGCCGGGGATAGGGAGGGGTCTCAGGAGCTCGTAGGAGCGGAGGTGGGGCGTGCCCGGCTGGAGAGGGTGGCAGGGGGAGGGCAGGGAGGCTCCTGGGGCGCCCAAGGCAGTGACCTGCCCTCTGCACCCCCTGCAGGCACCCAGCTCAGCCAGGCCATCATCCATCAGTACTACCACCCCCCAAACCTTCAGGAACTCTTCGGAACCATTCTCCCGCTCGACCTGGAGGACATCTTCAAGAAGAGCAAGCCTCGCTACCACAAGCGCACCAGCTCTGCCGTCTGGAACTCGCCCCCGCTCCAGGGCCCCAGGGGCCCCGGCAGCCTGGCCCACGGCCTGAAGAAGCACTGAGCGGGCCCCGGCCCTCGGCCGTCTCCGTCCCATCTGTGTGTCTGTCCGCCTCTGTGGGTCTGGTGCCCTCCTGCCTGGGCTTCCAGCGGAGGGTTTGGGCCTGTGGATATACGTGTTCTCCGTGTGCTGCCATGTGGCGAGTGGCCCAGGCCTGTGGGCGGCTGGCTCGCCGGGTGGCTGGGGAGGAACCCGGCCCAGCCCGCCTGGCCTGTAGGCAGCCCTCTGTAAATAGATTGTCACGATTCAGGTGAATTTTAGCCTCTAGTGTTTGAAAAGCCAGATTAATAAAGTCTTTTCCTTCAAGCCTGCTGTGGGTATTGTGAAGCCTGGGGCCTCTGCAGAATACCCTGGAAGCTGGCCTGCAGCCATGGGTCCGAATGGACTGGAGGACCAGGGCACTGCTCCTCTTCTTGGGGTGTGCTTCAAGGTCCCCTGGGTCCCACCTCCAGAGTTGCTGACACTGTGGCCGATTCTGGTGGCATCTGGACACCCCTGAGGAAACCCTCAGTTACTTTCATGACGGGGCAGTGAAGACATTTCCTGTTTCTCTGGGGAGCTCCCTGTTGTAAAAGGGGGCTTGTTCCTTGGAAGGATCTGGGGTTGAGGTCAGAAGAACTGAGTTCCACATATATCCGCCACTCAATTCCGCCCCTCCGCCCCTCCGCACCTGGGCTCCACCTGCGCAGTGAAAGGCTGCTGCCGGGCTGCTCGGACAGGAGGTGTCTGTCACCACTCCCTCAGGACCCGCGCCTGTCAGCGGTCGTGACGTTTTTCCAGCCGCCAGACTCTGTGCCCGTGGAAGCGGCCAGCTGTGTTGTTCTACGTGGCCCAGGGCTCTGCCATCTGCCACTCCAGCTGCAGCCCAGGGCTGTGAAGACGGCCCGATGGGCCGAATCAAGCTGCCGTTGGATTTTGTGGTGTGGGAACCCGCCTGACAAGTGAATGCTTTTGTCCCCAGCCGTCCCCAGCCGCTCCGCCGCAGGCACCGCTAAGCAGGTGCGAAGACGCCTGAGAATACTTGCCCTGCCCCTTTCCAGAGAGTTCGCGGCCCCTGCGTTAGTACAACTCAAGGCTCAGTTCACGAGCGCGTTGAGAAATGAAATGGTGGCCATGCAACAGACTGACTTCTAGAAGATCCTACCCATGCCAAGGAAAGCACTGTGTGATTTGTTCAAGTGGGGTGAACAATTCCACGTGCCTGCTCCATGTATTCTCTGGCAGGTGAGTGCCTGCCACCCAGTGTCTAAGGGCTGCCTTTTGTGAGCCTGTTTATTCAGCGGGAGAAAAGGCATCACAGCACAAAGCAGTTACCGGGCCTCTTCCTCAGCACTTGGTGGTGTCGGCATTTCTTATTTTACCGTTCTGGCGGGTGCTGATGGCCTCGTGGTTTTCATTTCCATTTCCCTCGTGGCTGATGGCGAACCCCCTTTCATGCACGTATTTGCCATCTGTGCATCTGTGGTGAAGAGCGTATTAGGCTGTTTTTAGGTTGCTTCTTGGTTTTCAACCCGGTGGTTTGTTGTTAAGCATCTTACGTATTATGGGTGCAATCTTAACATCACTGGGTTTGCAGTACTTTCTCCTGGTCTGCAGCTTGTCTCCTCATTCACGTGACAGTGCTTTCCAGAGAGAGAGCAAAACTTAATTCTGGTGAACTTCCCACTTCAGTGGGGTGAAGTGCTAGCACATTTCCAGTTCATCACTTTTTAAAACTGGTTTGTACTTCATGGTGTCATGTCTAAGAAACCTTTGTCGAGTCCTAGGTTTCAAAGATTTTCTCTATTTTCTTTTTTATTTTAATAGCACTCTATTTTTTACAATGTTATATGTTTAGATCTGTTTTGAGTTAATTTTCAGAAAAAGTGTGAGCTTTATGTTTTTTGTGTTTTGTTGTTTTGGTGGACGGTGGGGGGCATGTGGACAGATGTTCATTTGTTGCCAGGACCATTTGTTGGGAAGATATTCGTTTTCCAGTGAATTTCTTTTGTGCCTCGGTCAAGAATTAATTAACCATGTTAGCATGGACTTTGTCATCTTTTCCACCTGTGTATGAGTCTTTCTTTTCACTCATGTCACATGCTCAAGATTACAGGAATTTTACCTAACCTTCAAATCTGCTTGTGTGATTCCTCCAGCTTTATTCTTTATTTTGACCTTTCTATCAATTTTGCCTCTCCGTATAAGTTGTAGCTTATCCAGACAAACGTCCCACGAGGATGTTGATTAGAATCGCATTCAAGCAAAAGGTAACTTTGGGGACATGGGTGTGACACATTCACTTATTTGCATCTTAGTGTTCTTTCATCAGCATTTTGTATCGGCCCCTAGTGGGATTTCTTAGATCTATAGGTATGTATTTATCTTTGGGGAGTTATTGTGCATGGTATTCTTATTTCAGCTTCTACTTATATGATAGAAATGCCATTGATTTTTAAAAATCAATTATTTTTATTTTTACATATTCAAATGAACTCACACATAAAGCGTCCCCATTCCTCAGATAGATGTCAACATGCCCTGCCCTCCACCGCATCACCAGCTGTTCTTCACCACTGTCCCAAGGGCTCTGCCACCAAGAAATACCGTTGATTTATGTGTGATGAACTTGTACCTTTTGTAACTCAGGCAGTTGCGACATTGAGAGACATTTGTAGCAATTCAGTGCCTCTGTTAGGGAAAATGGAGCTCAACTCAGTGACTCCAGTTTCCACTTTAAGAAACCAGTCCAAGAAGAGCAGATAAAAGAATAAGCAGAGGAGGGAAATAACAGCTGTGAAGCAGAAATCAGTGATGTTGGAAAGAGAAACAATAATCAAGAAAATGTAATTAAACCAAAGCTGGTTCTCTGAGACGCTAAAAGAAAAAATTGTAAACCTCTCCACAGGTTATGAGAAGGAGCCCATTGCTGTCAGGAACGAGGGCGGTAGCACCGGTACAGATTCTGCAGATATTAAAACTATTGTGAATAAGTTACAGCATTCATTTGATAATTTAGGTGAAATGAGTAGAAATTCCTTGGATTCTACAAATGATCTCAGTTCATGTAAGAAGAAATCGAAAAACAAAATAGGCCTCGGTATGAAAAATTGAATTTGTAGCAAAATCCCACAAACACTCTGCTGAGGTCATTAGTGGTCCGTCTTGCACGTCAGTGACGCCGCCACAAATAGGTTAGGGTGCATGTGTCTAAACCAGCCTCTGATGCGTAAGACTCTTCTTAGAGTGTATCTGGGGAGTTTAATAAGAGTTTATTTCGGAGCTTAAAAAGTTGTTTTAAAAAGTTGTTTTGCAAAAAGTGACATTATAGCAAAAAGCTGTGAGAAAAATCATTACTGGAACAGTTGCTGTGTGAGGTGAGCCCACGTCCCTAGCACCAGATGCCTGCAATGAGACTTCTGAGGATTTCTGTGCAATCTCCATGTCATTGGGGACAGAGGTGACATTTTCCTGGTGGCCGAGGCCATGGGGCCTCCTTCCTCTGTGGGCCCTGTCTGCGAGGAGACTGCTGACCAGTGTGCAGCCCGGGACATGTCCAGACGCAGAGCAGAGCTGGGACAGCAGAGCTGGGACAGCAGAGCTGGGACAGCAGAGCTGGGACAGCAGGCCGCACCCGCAGGGCGGGGCTCCCACGGTCGGAAGGCCCAGTCCCTGCCGCTGTGCTCACACCCGCGCAGATCGCGTCGGAGCCCCACGCCGCTGACGTCCGCCCCAGGGTCCCAGTCTGCGGCCCAGGGGTACCCAGGCATCCCAACGTCATCGGTCTGGGCTACAGCCTGGAGTTTCTGTCATAGTGTCAAGTCTCCTTGGTAAAGTACTCTTCCTGCTCACTCGTTTTGTTCCTGAGCGTGGCTGGCACTCATTGAGGGTCTCAGGCAGCTGTTCGGAATCCTCTGTGACAGCTATTTTGAATTCTAGCGGCGAGAGAGAGATCACGTGCTCCAAGACTTCACCCTTGGCTTCAGGAGAGCTGTCATGTTTCCTTTTGTGCCACTGTGATTGATTTTCATGGCGCTTGACGGCTTGCTCCTCTGCCAGTGCATTTGAAGTCGCTGACACTTTCCTTGTTTAAGCAAAGCTCTGCGTGCATTTGAACAACGCAGCAGCTTGGCAAGGAGAGGCCTTTCTTTCGCTCCAGTAGGGGGCGCAAGCGCTCTTGGCGCCTCTTGCCTGCGTCACCTCTGGGTATCTATTTGGTAGCCAGCATTTTCCTGAGTCCCAGGTGTGCTGTTGTCTTCCCCGCTTGGGCCCCTGGGGTTGCGGGCGCCCTGTTGATGCCCCTGCGGCTGCAGTGGCGGCCTCCCAGCTGGAGCTCCCCAGGATGGTGGGCGCAGCCAGTCGGTCCAGTGTTGCCGGGATGGAGGGTTCTGCTGCTAAGGCGGATGGGGGAGCTGGGCTCCTGGGAACCGCAGCAGTGGTGAGGGGACCTGATTTCTGGGCCTGTGGCCTCAGCTGCTGCTGCTGCTGCCATTTTCTCTGCGGCCCCTGGCCTGAGACATGAGCTGCTGGAGCTGCCTGGCTTTTGTGGTGCAGGCTTGCGGGGCTGAGCGGGGCCTGCAGTCATGCGCCCTGGGCTGGGGCCCTGCTGTCAGGGTCCCGGGCCTGCGTCTTGGAGCCCTGGCCCTGCTGCTGCTTCTCCTTGTCTGGTTGCAGGTTGGGTCTGCGGGCCTGCCACGCCTGTGCCCCCAATTCCGCTGCCTCTGTGAGTCCCGTCTCACCCAGCGTCGCTAAACAGATGTGTGACTGTCCTGGCGTGCGGAGCAGAGGAACCTGTGTGGAGTTACGGGTGTCTGACTATTGCAGGCTGAAGACCGAAGACAGGGGCTGTCTCATGCCGCCGCGATGCGAGGTCAGCTGGGACGTAGCAGTTCTTCCTCTGTTCATCAGTTGATGGGCAGTTGGGTCCCCTCCACTTTGGGCCGCTCATGGATAGGAACACTCACACGTGCACATTCTGTGTGGGCAGATACCTGGAAGTGCAGTCGTTGGGTCATGGTGACCCTGCGCGTAACCGTTGAGGACTGCCACACTGCTTTCCAAAGCGCTTGTGTCACTTTACGTCCCCACCAGCAATGTCTGAGGGTTCGAACTTCTCTAGCGACTCGCCCGTGTTGGATGTTTTCTGTCTTTTTTTATTGTACTCGTCCTAGTGTGTGTGAAGTGGTGATTTGCATTTCCGTGATGACTGATGATGGTTGGGTATCTTTGCATGTGGCTTTTTGCCATTTAGATACCATCTTTGGAGAAATGTCTACACAGATTCTTTGTCATTTTCTAGTTGTGTTATTTGTCTTTTTATTATTGAAATTGCAGTAGTTTTTAATGTCATCACAACGTCTTTGACACCTTTCTATCTTCCAATTCATCTCTTGTTTTAATCTGCTACTGGGAGTTGATTCCTGTTGTAATAAGGTGGCATACCCTACTGGTATGTCAGGTGTGAAGAAATGTCCATAAACACCATGCAATCCCTTAGAAGGGGCGCCCCTGGTGGAGTAGCGGTTGGGTTCACTGCCTTCGACCTACACAGTCCACGTACATCCCACAGCGGCTGGGGTTCACGTCCCGGGGCAGGTGGGGAACAACCAAGATGAACCACTAAATAAAATAAATCAAGTGCTTCTTCCTCCTCTCTCTTCTTGTCTGCCTCCTCCCCTTCACTCCTGCCTGCACCTGTCCTTTTAAAAAACCCAAACACTAATCCCTTAGAGGAGTATTAAGTTTGTTTTGGGTGGTCAGCACTTTCCCTGCTCCTGTGGACAGAGCAATGTGGTTTGGTATTGTTTTCAGAGCATCAAGGATGGGGAATTTTTGTTTTTAAAGGCAGAGTGCAGGCAGAAAGAGAAGATGCCCGAGGGCCTTGAGGATGTGGGAAATGGAGTCACACGTGGTATCATGTGGTCTGAACGCTGGGTGGGAGGTGATGAATTAGGGAGTAAGACGCCTTCATAGTTTCTGGAGAAGGAGAGGGGTGTGTATAGAGGTGATTCCAGGAAGCATAAGTTGTATCAAGCCAGAGACGAGGTCTGCTTGTTTCATCTCTGTATCCTGAGAAGCCTTGCAGGGGTTGATCCCAGCAAAGTTATCTTAACTCTATTAACAAGAATATAGGCACAGAATGGCTCAGAGTGGCATGAGACATCGGTAGGAGGCTCCGGAAATAGACTTCCACAATTCTCGGTGTTGAAACCAGGCATGGCAATGAGGTGAGATGGGCAAGGTTCAGGTATGGACCAGGAGGACAGCGGTTCAGGAGTGGGACTGGGTGCGTGTGACACCCCCATTGCATACACTTGCTCTTCTAAGTGGCAACTTGGAGCCAGTTTGTAGGATATGTGTTTGCTCAGCAACTGTGATGGAAACTGGGAGAGAATTTCCAACCATCTGTTACCAGGGCAGCATTGCTAAACTGGGGTCACACTGAGACATATGGTGGCTTGATCCAGAAATGCTGTTGTGTTGAGACATGGCCTGCCAGTTTTGTTTTCTCCCCTGAGGATCTGCACCCAGATCCCAGTCCCACTCTCAGACCATACAGTTGAAAGTGCCAAAAGAAATGGACTCCCAACGAAGAACACCTACCCTTTTAGGTCGTCACTTAAAATGGAAGGAGCAAGAAAGAGCTTTCCAGAAAAACAGGTTAAAGGAATCCATTACCGCTAAACCAGCCTTGCAATAAATACTAAAAGGAGTTCTAGAAAATGAATGACTACCCATTTGAAGCAACAAGACACCAAAAATATATAATGTGGGGTGGCGGGGAGTAAAATGTAGACTATTAGAATGAGCTTGAGATGAACTTGCTTTCAATTTAACACAGAATATAAGCAAAATAACAATGAGATATCATCTCACGTGTGTGAGAATGGCTGTTATCCAAGACTAGAAACAAGTGTTACTGAGGATGCAGAGAAAAAGAAACATTATACATTGTTGGTGGGAATGTAAATTGGTGAAACTACTATGGAAAGTAGTGTGAAGATTCCTCAAAAAATTGAAAATACAAATTTTATTATCCTAGTTTTGGATATTTATCCCCAAATATAAAAACATTAATTTGAAGGATTATATGCACCTTTGTGATTATTTACAGGGGCTAAGAGGTAGAAGCAATGTAAGTGCCCATTGATAGGTGATATCAAAGAAAATATTATATATAGACATATACACACATGGAATACTACACAACTGAAAAAAAGATGAATCCCTTCAAATTCTTCCATTTGGAGCCAGATAGGTAGACCTAGCAGGAATTATGCTTAGTAAAATAAGTCAGAAGGACAAAGTCAAATAGACAATTTCACTGATGGGTGAAAAGGGTCAGGTAGATGGTGACTTGCTGGTGAACTGAATGTGTTATACACAGATGCTGATTTGTTGCCTTACAGTGATATACACCTTAAATCCAAATGTTACGATGCAATGTTCCTTCAATAAATGTTTTAATTAAAAATAATCAATGAATTTGTCACCATAGTTGATCAACTATTGGAAGCCTAAGACAATCCACTGTAAAATATTAGCACTGTTAAGGATTCATGAAGTTATCTTAGTATGAGTACAGCACATAAAAATCAAGTCATTTCCTCTAGACCAGCTGTCACCACTGTGCAGCATCATGGCAGCAATGAGCTCGCCAGTGACAGCAGCAGGACAGCCATTTACTGCTGTGATACACCTTCTGGAACTTTGGAAGTGTTTAAGGATAAAACCATGAAAAATTACAATGTGAAAGTAAATATAAACGGAGGCACATATGTTGCTCCCCCGAAGGAAACATTAACTCCCTGGTCGAGTAGCTGTTTGGTCAGCTGTCTTCAGCTGACTCAGTTTACTTATATCTCAAGGACCCAGGTTTGCATCCCAGGGCTGGGAGAGGAGCCAAGATGAACAACTAAATAAAATCAATAAAACGCTTCTTCCTCTTCTTGCTTCCTGTCTGCCTGCCTCTGTTCTCTTTCATTCTTGCCTGTGCTTTTCCTTTAAAAAAAAATGTCTATTATTCTCAAATAATTTTACAAATTCAGTGCAAGCCCCATCAGTCCTAAGGGGACAGTTTTGTGTTGTGTTCTGATTTCTAAAATACCAGATAATTCAAAATTAAGGTGTCATCACTTGTTGAGTACTGGGGAGCAGCTTGACCTTGGGGCCCAGATTCCTGGCTCCCAGCTCAGTCTGGCACTTTCGAACTGTGGGGACCTCTGCAAGGTGCCCTCTGCATCCCCTCAGCCTCAGCTTCCTCACCTGCAATCGACGGGATCACATTGTGCCTAATTCTTTAGGTTTGTGCAAATAGAAATGAATTAGGACAGGAAGGATGGTCAATCCAGTGTCTTGTCATAAATCTCAGCTATTCACTTACATTACAGAAGGGGGGAAAAAAAGTCATAAGTCAAACAAAATGTATCATCTCCTTCCCAAAGACAAATATCAGGAACTCTGATTCTGCCAACAAGGAATGTTTATTCATTGTAAGTGTGAACAAAAGCTGCTTCAGAGTTGGCTCTCATTCCATTGAGATTTATCTCAGTTAAGATGAATTCATGCTTTTTCAATAACTTGATTCTAACTTTAGGATCACATCTAACTGAATATTATTGTGATTTTAAAATCATGCATACTGACTGTTGGAACAAGGGTGTGGGAGGGTCGTGGTGGGGATGGCTATTATTTGCCCCAAGGCTTACAGGGTCTCTCGGCTGCTGCCCTATGCAGGACGTGCTGGCCCACCTACCCTTTCTAACTCAGGCAAAATCCCAGGGGTTCCCAAGGGCTCTGGTTTTCACCTGCTGAGCACACAGCAGCATGGAAACTTTAAGGGCTCACTTCTAGATGGTGACATCTGCATATACTTCCACGGCGTGCGTGCATGTGGGCACGCCGGCTGTCATTCCCACCTTCACTTTCATCATCAGTCCCGCCCCGACGTACCAAAGACAGAACACACGCTGTCACCCATCAGGATCCTCTAACGCACTCTGCCTCTGTGTGCATGTCTCCGGAATACAGAGAAAAAAAACTCTTTAAAGGATTTTGTTTCTATTTGAAATGTTTTCTAATGCCTTGTTTTTGTAAGGTCAGAAGAGACTTTACTTAGCCAAGGCTGATAAAGAATTAAAAGTGATTTAGAGCACTAAAAACAATGACATGCAACCTACAGCTCAAAGAATCAGACATGAACATCACTGCTGCCATCATTCTTTTCCTATCTGCACATCCACATGACAAGTAACTTCAGCATTTGTATCTATTGAGATGAAAAAGGTGAATGAAATTGCCTTCTTTGAGCGACACATTTTACTAGTCATGGATATATATAAAGTCAAAGAAGGGCCTTTTTTCTGCTCTTTAAGAAATGCATTTATCAATGTTTTATGTCATTTATGGGTCTCTATCCAAACTTGGATGCATCTGTGTTGGTACAAAACCACTGATGTACTATATGTTATAAATGTCTCAGTCATTTTTTTACTTCTGCCTTTACCATCGTGCACTCAGAGATGACCAGATGTGTGTCCTGTGGCACATAATGGAGATGTATGAGCCGCTGGGGACACCACCCACCAGGGACACTAGCACATTTACTGAGTCTTTGGACTTCTTGCCTCAAGCTGTGGCTTCAGAGGAAGGACAGAGCCTGGAGAAGCTCATTAGGCATCCGAGATATTTCCTTCACCTGTGCACCAACTCTTGCCCTAAGTCCATGGTCCTGTGCCATCTAAATCTCCTTTCTGAGTCATCATATAGAAAGAAGAAGGTAGAGATACATCAGCAGTGCATTGTTTCCTCCTAAATTTCATACAACATTTTCTCATTGTATGTGTTGTATAGTTCACACTGCTGGAAATGCACTTGAGCCTCCCCGCAGTCAGTGAACTGGCTTGAGAGACATGGTCCTCACTGTAAGTTGGACCCACATTTTGGGGCCAACCACATTCTTGACAGAATTTCACAAACTCAGCA
Organism: Solenodon paradoxus; assembly: GCA_004363575.1. Classification (NCBI taxonomy): domain Eukaryota; kingdom Metazoa; phylum Chordata; class Mammalia; order Eulipotyphla; family Solenodontidae; genus Solenodon; species Solenodon paradoxus. Next base: position 55,882 of record RJWH01006138.1, read on the forward strand.
AGTGCACCTTGGAGTTGTGAGTCTGTGCAAACTCGTGCAGTGGTTGTAGAGCAGTGTGTGCAGCATTTGGGTTCCACTGAGGAGGAAGAGCAAGAGCAGATTTTCTCTATCTTTAGCCCAGGGAGGAAGGCAGTTGCCCTGTGGCATCAGTGTCAGGTTGAATACATTTGTTCATGAATTCTGAAGAACTTAATAATGGAGAAAGAGATCAAATAACCTCAGGACTTGTGAGATGGACGAGGATAATGCTGGGCTATTAATCACTCTTCACTCCTCAAGACTATTAAAGTTTGCTTATCATGTGGACAAACACTGCCAATTACGAAGTCTTCCAAGACCAGACAAATGGCCCCCACCTAGCCGAAAGGAAGAAAACTCTGCCAGTTACAATCACTGTACCATATGGAATCTGTATTTACTTAGTGTCATATCAGTCTGTCCTCCTTGTCTCTCAGTGCTGGACCTGAAGCCTGTGAGCTCCACTGCCCAAACATTCACCAGCTGTCACTATTGGGTTCCCCAATGGACACCACTGATGTGGACTGAAGGAGGGAGAGGACGGAGTCCTGTTCTCAGGCTGTGACATCAACCCCTGCAGTGGTGAGGAGCATGTGGACAGATCTGCAGAGCCCAGCGAGGCCATGTCTCAGAGGGGACTCCGGTGTGAGCTCTGGGTTCTTGCTCAGACAGCTCGTTCCACCAAGAGCAGCCTCAGCTTCCTCCGTGTTGTGGGATCTGGGCAGTGCCATTTTGATTTTTTTTTCCCCAGTTCTGGTGGTGGTAATGCCTTCCCACGTTTTAAATCAATGGACTTCCTTTGATAACCCTTGTAGATGGAATTTTTTCTTGTCTGATAGTAGTATTGCAGTTCTTGATTTCCTATCATCCCCATTGCTTTGATATATTTTTCTGTAGCCCTTAATTTCAATTTTCTTGGGCTCTGATGGGAGTCTCTTGTAGGCATAAAATCGACAGTCCTGGTTTTTGATCCATCTAGCTGAAACAAGGAACTAGAGAAACTTCATTTTTGCTGGGCTATTCTTGTAACCACTTATGTTTAGGGTGTGACCTCTACTCTTGTAACCACTTATGTTTAGGGTGTGACCTCTACCCTTGTAACTACTTATGTTTAGGGTGTGACTTCTACATATGTAATCACTTACAAAAACAACACTAGGTTATAAATACCCTGTACTATCTTGGTTCAGGACTGTATGATTTGAGTTTGCTTTACTCCCTACAGTCACCGGCTAATACCTCCTAAATTCTCTTTAACTCCTGTATGTCTCTCTGATCTCATTGGTCACTTTGGAACATTTTGGAGGCCCCAGAGAGATCCCCAGACTCTCCGGAGCTGGGTGACAGACATTTGGGATCAGACTGCCTCTCCGGGGCCTGGGCGACCTCACTCGATCCCCGAGGAGAGGCGCCACCTGAGATGTTCCAGGGCTCCCAGCATCGTCCGGGTCGAACAGCACCCTGAGACACCAGCCACCCCAGTTGGCAAGAATTGAGGAGTCCAGGATCCCTGGGGTAAGTCTGAATTTCTGTTAGGTCCGGACTTCTGTTTTCTGATGGGTTGAATGAGTGTTGGACAGAAGACCGTTCACCCAAGACCTTCTGAGACGTCGGAACTGTCACCTGGTCTCTGTTTTTGTTCTGCGTTGTCTGTCTTTGTTTGTTGTACTTGTATTTGAAGATGGAGAATGGACCTAGTGCTCAGAAGACCCCCTAGGTTGCCTCCTTAAACATTTCTGTGACGCTTTCCCTAATGATGAGGCAAATGGAGTCCCCTGGTCACAGGGGACCCTCCGGACTCTGTGAGTTAGAATGGCCCACCTTTGGTGTGGGTTGGCCGGACGTGGGGACCTTTGACGTCCCCACTGTTAGGGCCATCTGGAAAATTGTCATGGGGAGCCCCAGCCATCCCGACCAATACCCCTATATAGACGGCTGGTTAGGTCTAGCTGACAGCCCTCCCCCATGGTTAAAGGCTTGTGCTCTTAAACGGGGATGTCGAATCCTTCTGGCTCGCCCAGTCTTGGTTAAACCTCAGCAGAAGCCAGACAGGTTTCCCAAGGGTCCCCCTGTCCTCGCCGCTCCCCCTGAGGAAGTTGACTTTCCACTGCCATATAATCCTAGGTACCGACCTCAACCCAAGGCCCCTCAAGAGGAGACAATCTCTTCTATGGTCCTTTCACCCCCACCCCGCCCCCCATGGAGCAGATCAGAGTATAATCAGCCGGGTGTTCCCATTCTTCCCTTAAGAGAAACCCCAGCTATTAATGACATGGGGCAGCCCTTCTTAGTATACGTTCCCTTCTCTACTAGTGATGTATATAATTGGAAAGCCCAAAATTCCCCATTCTCAGAGAAACCCCAAGCCCCGATCAGTTTGGTAGAATCCATTTTGCAAACACATAAGCCCTCATGGAAGTATTGCCAGCAACTGTTAAACATGCTGTTTACTTCTGAGGAGAGGGAAAGAATTAAGGAGGGCGTTCTTCAGAGGAAAATCGGGACCAGGTTGAGGGAGCCTACCCCTCAACCAGCCCTGACTGGGACGCGAATACCAGTGAGGGAAGGAAATCCCTGGACACTTCGCCAATTTCTGGTATCAGGGCTGAAACTAGTGGCTCAAAGACCAACAAACCTCTCAAAGATTTCTAAAATTGTTCAAGATGCTCAGGAGTCGCCAACGGCTTTCCTTGAGCATCTCTGTGAGGTGTACAGAGATACACCCCTATCGACCTGGATGCCCCAGAGAATAGCAGAACGGTGAACTTGGCTTTCACAGCCTAGTCAGCCCCTGATATTTGGCGGAAGCTCCATAAACTGGACTGTTCTGAGGGCATGAACTGGTCCCAATTAGTAAGTATAGCTCAGAAGATTTTTAATAATAGAGACTCAATGGAAGAAAAACAAAATAAAAAGTTGACAGAAGTAATGGTAGCTGCACTCAGGGAAGTAAGCAACCCCCCTCGGCCACCCCAAAGAGGAAGATATGAAAGACCTGGAGGAAGGGAAAGGTCTAGGGCCCCCCACCCTTGGAAAAAAACAATGTGACTATTGCAAAGAGTAAGGTCATTGGAAACATGAATGCCCAAAGAGGCCAGGAAGACGGAGCCCTCAGGTCTTAAATCTTGAAGACTGATGGGGCCATGGCTCTTTCTCACTGAACCTCCAGGAGCCAATGGTTACTGCAAAAATCAGGGGAAAGAAAGTAAACTTTTTAGTAGATACTGATGCCACTCATTCAGTTCTGACAGAGCCCCTCAGACACATCACCTGCCATAAACTCCTGTTCACAGTGCTACTGGTGGTCACTGTCCACTACCTGTGGACCACCCAACAAACAGTCATTTTAGGGCAAGGAACTGTTTCTCAGTCCTTTTTGGTTATGCCAGAATGTCCCTATCCACTAATGGGTCAGGACCTATTGCAAAACTCCAAGCTACAGTCTCCTTCCAGGGGAAGGGAGCCACTCTGACCCTTGGAACCCCTCAAGAGAAAGAAACAGAACCAGTTGCTTTTAATATGTCCCCTCTCCGAGGAATACCTTTTACAGGAGCCCACCGTCCTGGAGAGAACACCAAAGAACTCCAACCTTCTCCGGCAGTTTCAGAGTGCCTACCCAACAGTCTGGGCCGAGACAAACCCCCCAGGACTGGCAGCACATCAGCCTCCAGTAATCGTACAGCTCCTCTCATCAGCCACCCCCATCGCATTAAGACAATACCCTATGAGTCCGGTGGCCAGGGAGGGAATAACAATCCACATCCGACGCCTCACTCAGGCTGAATCCTGGTGCTCTGTCAATCTCCCTGGAACACCCCGCTATTATCGGTATTGAAACCTGGGACTAAAGACTACAGACCAGTCCAGTACCTCCGGAAAGTCAACAAGTGGGTAGAAACCATAACCCAACTGTTCCCAACCCCTACACCTTACTCAGCCTGCTTCCCCCGAGCCACCAGATTTATACAGTACTGGATTTAAAAGATGCCTTCATCAGTGTTCCTCTTGCTCCAGTCAGCCTGCCCATCTTTGCCTTTGAATGGGTTGATCAGGTGGAGGGGTTCTCCACTCATCTCACCTCGACCGGCCTTCCCCAGGGCTTCAAGAATTCCCCCACCCTGTTTGATGAGGCTCTCAGTGCCAATCTGATGAGCCTCCGGCAGGCCCACCAGGACTGCACCCTCCTTCAATATGTTCATGACCTATTGCTGATGGCAGCCAACAAGGAATGCTGTCTCCAGGCCACCTGAGACCTATACAACTGCCTCCAGACATTGGGCTACTGAGTATCAGCCAAGAAGGCCCAGCTCTGCTGTCCCAAGGTAAGGTACCTGGGGTACCAGATCGAGGAAGGAAGACGGACTCTATCCTCTGATCATATACAAGCCATTATCCAGATTCCTGTTCCTACGACTAAAAGGCAGGTACAGTGAGTCCGACCTGTGGAATAGTCAGCTGGGGTCCGGAGATCCACCTAGAACAGATGAAAGGGGTGGGACAAGAGGCGCGAAAAATGACAGCAAGACAACGAATTCTGATCAAGCTGTGAAATTTTATTAAGATGGAGGGACTTATATAGAAAGGGAAAAGAAGGGAAGTAGTTCTGATAGGTGGCCCCTGTGCATGTCTGCTGCGT